>JAFVLL020014919.1:0-37806 GCA_021397915.2 Tor tambroides | reverse complement strand
TATATATATATAATTCTTAATGCCAGGAATAGAATTTTCACCAGTACAAATGTGAATTCTTGATAATTGGAATCGAATTTGTACTACTACAAATGATAATTCTAGATATCATGAATGGAATTTTCACTAGTAACAATGGGAATTCTTGATGTCAGGAACTTCATTTTTACTAGTACAAATGACAATTCTTAGTATCAGGAATGGAATTTTCACTAGTAACAATGGGAATTCTTGACATTTGAATTTTTACTAGTACAAATGATAATTATTGATATAATAAATTGAATTTTCACTAGTAACAATGGGAATTCTTGATTTCAGAAATGGAGTTTTCACTAGTAATAATGGGAATTATTGATATCAGGAACTTAATTTTTACTAGTACAAATATCAGGAATGGAATTTTCACTAGTAACAATGGGAATTCTTGATATCAGAAATGGAATTTTCACTATGGAAATTCTTGATATAAGGAATTGAATTTTTACTAGTACAAATGACAATTCTTAATATCAGGAATGGAATTTTCACTAGTAACAGTGGGAATTATTGACATTTGACTTTTTACTAGTACAAATGATAATTATTGATATAATGAATAGAATTTTCACTAGTAACAATGGGAATTCTTGATTTCAGAAATGGAGTTTTCACTAATAATGGGAATTCTTGATATCAGGAATTACATTTTTACTAGTAAATATGTGAAATCTTGATATCAGCAATGACATCAGCACTCAATACTTTTTTTATTACATATCATTGCAAAATTCTACTATTTAAAATGCAATTACAGATCAAGAATTGCAATATCAAGAATTACTTGATATTGCAGAATTAGAATTAAGTTTTAGAATTAGAATTAAGTTTTTTACTAGTCAAAATGACATTTTTGATGAAGAATTAGATTTTTGTGAGTGATGATGTCATTGTTGATATCAAGAATTCACATTTTTACTAGTAAAAATACTAGTTTTACTAGTAATTTTACTAGTAATTCCTGATATCAAGCTTTATCACTTTAACTAGTGAAAATTGAATTGTTCAGATCAAAAATTGTCATCCTGGGAATGACTAAAAGTCAAAACAGCTTGCCATAGCCGGCAGTGATCAGGACCTCTACATGAAACAGATATAATGTAGATCACATGAGATAACCTCAAAGCTTCCAAAATGAAAAAAAAAAAAAGCATGTTAAAAAATAATTACATTGACATATGTAATTTGGGGTGAAATTGCTTTAAAGACCTTACACATTCATTCTCTTAAAACATTCTTTAAGACACAGTATCCAATCACAGCATTCAAAACTATGTGCCTGGCAACAAGGCGAACACTAAAGTATATATATTGTGTTGTATATATAGTTGTGTTTGTATGAAACAAGAGAGACATGAAAGTAACACCCCTTTTAGTTACCCGGATGAGGTCCACAAATTAAGTTGCGAAATCAAGCAAGTATTTATTTATTTATTTAATGCCATGCTTTCGTATTACTTCATTTTAAACATGAATTTAATCAAATTATTGCCGCCTGTGGAGTGTACAGACGGTATTAATCTGTATAAACTATGAATAGCTATACGCAGATTAAGCCATGGATTTAACAGCACTGTCAGTGATGCTGAAAATCTATCTGAGTGTAGGATTAGATGCAGTCTGTGACTATAAAGTGGCCATCTTATCTGACAGTGAAGACATGTTGAAGAAAACCGTGTCGTGGTGAGAACTCTGTATGGACGAAGAAGCAGAAGGCAATAGTGAGCACTAGACAAAATACAATAGCCCTTCCTCTCTATCCCTTATTTCCTTTTCTCCACAGATGACTTGGACAGATAGACGTGGAGAGAAAACATCTGGGCATCGATTCAGGAAGACAATAATGGTAAGCTGACAGATGGAGCAAATGGAGAGAATAGTGAGCATGTCGTGATTGTGTGCTGGACTAACTGGATGAGAAAGCAGCGGTGTGGGCACGAGATGCTGTTGTTGGTTGGTCCAGATCTGCTGCTGAAGGTGACCTGGTGACGTGTACATTAAAGGCTAGATGAAACCCAGGAATTATGTTCAGGCTGTACTTATTAAACTGATAAAAATGAAACACATAAAGGGCTTGGATAACACTTCTAGCTGTCATCTGATAAAATAGCATCTTTAATGTTGATAGTCAGCATTTTGGCATTGAGTTACTGAGTGATTTTTACATCTTAACTTTTCTAGAGAGCTGTGAGCTTTAGCTCAGACTTAGGGCTTTTTCAGTCCATATGTCTTAACAAGAAACTATGCTTCCAATTATTACAGGTGGAGAGCTGTAGTTCCAGCTGATGCTGCTTGTAAATGTTCGTGTGAACTCTGGTTTCTGGTAACACCGAATCGTTGAACAATGTTGGTAACGACGGAACTTGTGACCACAGTTGATTAATAATGCTTTTGGAAAACTCACCCCAGCAAACTGAAATCATCGCACACATCTCAAATGTTGTTAGTCATTCTTAAATGCCTAAGCTGTAGTCTGTCATCAAAATGATTTGGTATAATTACCTCCCAGAAATGTCTCACAAGATTGTGTTCCCAAGTATCAGTTATCCGCCTCCAAATGCAAGATAACATGACAGCATTTGTTACAGCGTTTTGTCTGCATGCTCCGAGGCACAAGTCATTTGTTCTGTAGAAAAAAAGAGAGCCACAGGCTTCCCTACTTGCTGCATTTTTATTATTGGCACTCTGCACCGTTTCCCCAGGAAGTGACGATTTTATTCTGTGGAACACATGGAATGGAGACAGTTCTTTATTCGCAAATGTTTTATGCAACATTCTAATTTTGCTCAAAAGTTAAATTCGCAACTTTGGATGGAAACATCTACAGCTACTGACACCACTAATATGCAAATAAGAATGTTAACCCAGGGTTTAGGAAAGAACAGTGTGAAACCCAGGGTTATCCAGGATTACCTGTTAACCCTGTATGAGCAGTTTGAAACATGAAGCAAAATAATCCAGGATTCTGTTTACTGGAGTTTAGAATGAACAAGGGTTCATTTTTTTCAAGTGTGAAAAGCAATTTTAGCAAGAAGCATATCTGGGATCTAAAATCTAATTGTAACAGAAAAGAAAAGAAAGAACATCAGAAAGAATTTTGAAAAAAATCAAAACAAAGAACAATAGGAAAATTCAAAAACATGAGAACGTTCACTAGACTTTTGGGTCCCATGTTATATTTCAAATGAAATGACTTAAACTAGAGAGATTAAAACTTTCAGGCTAAGACCTTCAAAATAATCAGTCCTAATGTCCCTTTTCCATTTTTCTTCCATTTTTTTCCCCATTTTCTCTCCAAATGCGTGAACAACACTTTTAAAATGGCATTCCTGAAGGCCAGTTATTCTGTAATAATCCCCACAAGGAGCATTCGATACAGAAGACATTTAAAACATTTGACAGCGCCGATGACAAAAATATTAAGAGTGGAAATATGATCTCATAAAAATGTCCTTGTGTTGCCATCTCAGCAGCTTTCTTCTGAAATCTGAATGGAATGAATAATCCATAGTCTTCCCACTAAACATCATTTAAAGACAGAAATTAAAGTGGCATTTAATCAACCCCCAGTGTTCATAATTAGCTTCAGTTTTGGCTCCATCTGTTAAGCTTTTTAACAGCTAATTTAGCACATAACCAATAACTGCAAACCCGTACTATATAAAATGAGGGCAATAGTTTCATTTTTTTCCCAAGCACCAAAAAAGTGACATTGTTTTTGAGTGATCTTACCTTGAGCATTTGGTCATTTTTGATACATTTCACTTGTTTTAAGCATAAATCGTAAATTGTTATTTTATTTCTTATTTTTGAAAACGCTGTGCACATTAATTAGAAAAGGGTGTCCTGTACTGCTGTGCTTCTGCTATACTGAATGCTTCTTGCCTTGATGAGCGTGCATGATTACACTTGTCTCTACCTGCATGGCATCTCACTCTATAGACACGTCTTCCAGGCTCAAAATCTTGAGAAAGGAAGGAGTTCTTTTTCAATGCCCCAAGTGGCATTTTTCAGCAGATTTTATCCTTTGGAAAAAAATGTACTGTTTTCAGAAGCACCAAAGCGAAAAGTCCAAATATTCTATAGAGCAGCAGTTGTTTGAGACTGGATTTGGCCAGGACTCAGTTTGCTGAGTGGATGCTCAGTCCTGAAACAGAAGTGGTTCATTTGTAAAGGCGTTGGTGTGAACAGGGAAAGCCCTGAGTTTAGTGAGGCTATCACTAAACGGTTGTGTCTGAACATGATACTTTTGTGTGTATGTTTTATATTTAAGTATTACATTTCTGTATTTCACTGAAGTTCTTTGAATTTCATTGATCGTGATTGGAATTCATCCTGCAATAGATTTAGGAACTGTACTTAACAAATTTAGTAACTGTGCTTAACATGTTGCTTACTTCAGTTGTTTCATGCACTAAACTGAACATTGTTAAGCATTTAACAGTTGGTGTCTGAGAACATAAACTGGTAACTAATATCAGCATGCTATAAAAGTACTAAAGAATTTGTGCTTTAGATGACTGTTAGAGCAGACTGAAGAAAAAAAATGTTTAATGTTTATTTTCTACAGTCTGTCCTGAGAAAGAATCCGAATCTGGCGCCCTGCTGGCTGGTCAGTCTAGGACATTCAGGCATTAAGAGTGGCCTTTAATGGTGCATTTATCTGTGTACTGCATATAAATATATATATATATATGTGTGTGTGTGTGTGTGTGTGTGTGTGTGTGTGTGTGTGTATGTGTGTGTGTATAAGAACATTAAAAATAGTTATTTCATATAAGTAAAATAATAATAATAAAATGTAAAAAAAAAAAAAAAATAGCTTAATGCATGTATATTTACTCCCCATCATCCTTATTAAAGGCATATATTGTTGATTATGAATAATCATTTTGACTCTGCTAGCAGTTTTTAAAAAAACTGGACAGCATACACATTTACTCCCATGCAGTGAGAACCAGACATATTGTGTGTGGTGATTTCTATCTGCAGAACATTACGTCCAAGGTAAATACGACTGACTTTATTCCTCATCTTTCCATCATTTAAGGCTGTCTGCTGTCATGTTTACATTTTCTTTAGTAGCTCTACAGTACCCCTCATATAATAAGCCTGTGTGATTTGTAATTTCATCTGTGATGAAGAAATTTGACATATTTATAAATTTAATATCTATTTTATTTTGCAACACAGAAGTGAGCTGTTTGGATATTTTCTTTGAATGCGTGAGACTTCGGATGCATTAGTGCTAGAATAAAAACTGCAGTAAACGATAAATCTATATGTGTTACAAACCAGTGTGCAGTGTTGGGGAAAGTGTTATTTTTAAAAGCAATGCATTACAATATTACGTTATTCCCTAAAAAGTAACTAATTGTGTTACTTATTTACCTATTATGGAAAGTATTGTGTTATGTTACTTTTGCATGACTTTTTCTCATCTGGCCTGGGCTTACTTGTTTGTTTTTAATATAAAACAGTTCTATTTTTGGCAAATTTAAAAGACCTTTCACACCAAAAGTGAAATGAATAAGCCTCAGGCTGAAGGAATTAAATATATAAGGTTTGTGTCATATTCTGGGTTTGCATTTCACTTCATTCATTTTGAGGAATACTGAATCTGTTTTTGTGCAAGTGAGATGAGTAAAGGCATGTTCACATTTAGTCTAGAACTACAGTAACATCATATTCACACAGCACACACAACGTCTCTGCACTTACTCCCAATTTCTCTCAACATGGAGACAGGAGAGTTGCCAGACAATACATGGGAAAACAAAGTAACTGCTATTACTTATTTGAAAAAGTAACTCCGATTTTTTCTTGTAAATTAAAAAGTAATGCGTTACTTTACTAGTTACTCGAAAAAAGTAATCTGATTACAGAACTCCCATTACTTGTAATGCGTTACCCCAACACTGCCAGTGTGTTTATAATAAATTGAAATAATTTGATAACAAAAATACCAGTTTGCAGTATAAAATAGCATAACGTCTTTGTACATGCAAATAACTTGAAGTGAACGTCACAGGAAGCCTCACATATTCAAGTTAAAAATTACTGCACCCGTTCTTATGTTAAAAATAGGTGGATGATGTTAAATGCGAAAATGCAATGCAGGACTTTTGTCCATTAGGAATTGATTGGATCCCGAAAAGTTGGTATTACACAACAAATTTCTGAAATAAAGCCTAAAATAGGTTTGGTTTCAGCTATAAGTTGACATTTCCCAATTCCCACAAGTCACATCAGTCAGTTGAAAGGGAAGGCAAAATATTACATTGTGATTAAAGACTTTAAAGAAACAAGCTTTTATTTCATATTAACTTAGAAACAAACAAACAAAAATGCTCACAGTAATAAATTGCTAATGGCCTCTATTTGTGATCTGCAGCATCGCACTGAAAACACAGTCAGTCTCTTACAGTGATTCATTAATTCAAAGAAATGAATGGGCTTGAGACAAAGTTCCTGATAGCAATCAAGGATTTACCCTGTACTACAGATTTGTGTGGAGATACTTTATTTGTCATGCAAAGAGAAAGAAAAGTGAATACTGGCTCTTTGTTCAAAAAAGAGGTCAGTAATGCATGCTTGTATACAAGGGATTTCCTTACCATTCACTGACTTATCCAGCCGACAAGAACCACTGGAGATATTTTTTGACACTTGTTACAGTTGCGAAGGCGTCTCCAGTTACTACACACAGTCTGGATGCCTTAGCATTCCTTGCATTTTCTCTTTTCACTAGCCATTCCAGGCAACAAAAGATCAATTGTGTTTACGCCACAGCAGCACGAGTGAGCTTCCATCTCAGTTTCCATCACTTAAAACCAGGCAAGCTTTGAAAAGAATGGCAGAAGACAGTTTTACTTTTATCTTCTGGTTAGTTGTTGAGTGATATGAAACTTCAGTATTGCTGCATTCTCTCCAGACTGGGATCTGTTCTTTGAGTTAAATGATATTGTTTCATCAGTAAATAAATATATACAGTGCAGTTGCTAAAATTCACAGAGGACCTCAAAGGGCCCCTCATGACAGTTGTTTACCCCTGACGACAGCTCTGGTTCAGTACAGCTGCATTGCCTGTCAGCATGTCCTGTGCTTTTATAGGCTACTCCCTTAGCAATTATACCAGCTTGAACAATGGAAAGCGAGCCACTGATTCACTCTTTCAAATTCTGTTCAGGTAAGAACCTGTTCTACATCAGTGAGAACAATAGTACACTTACTTTTATTTTGTAGATCTGTATTCCACACACTAGACGGAGCTGATAATGCACAAAAATATGCTTTGGACATACTGGTATCCAGCAAACACCCATTTCTAAAGTACAAGAGGTACAGCAGTTTGCACAGTCATTTGTACTTTAATGAAACTTTGTCCCTTGAGCTGCTTATACTTTCTTACATGCAGCAGCTTGATGGCTCTGCTCAACAGCATTTTGTGAAAGAAGCTTGTATGGCTCTTCTTTGTAGAATATATATACATAACTTACCAAACATCAATGAAAACTGTTTGCTTTGGATATTTTTGCATTAGAAAATGTAAATGTTTTTTGTTTGTTCATACTTTTTGCCTCCTTAGATGTGCTGTAGATCCAGTTTACATCTAACAGAAAGCTTTAACTGCAATGGGAACTTTTTTTTTTTTTGAGGAAAAAATGTATGCATTATATGAAAATAAAGTTTGAACGCTACAATTTAAATAGTGTTTAATTGTCCCTCCCACATTCAAATTTAAGAACACTTAAAATATTGATATTAATATATACATATAGTACATTATATTAATATATACATATCTCCGTCCAATAAGGGTCATTGGCCTGAAAAAGCATACAGATACCAGATTTAAAGAATGCTGCCTGGAGAAATGTCTTTGTTTTATCGACAGGGTAACATTGCCCCCCACTGGTAAACTGAAGGCAATTAAAAATATAAGACCAATCCAACGATGTTTGCTTTAAAAAATGTGATTTTGTACTGTTGCCACAGATATGGAGATGGGTATAAACGGAGGTCGGAGCCAGCTCCAAATGGGTGGGACTTGTTAATATTGCCTACACCAAACCCAACCCTAAACCTACCCTCCCTCTTGGAGGTGTAGTCCCTCCCACTTAGAGGTCTTGTGGCTTAAGTCCCTCCCACTTGGAGTTCTTGCGGCGCAAGTCCCTCCCACTTGGAGGTCTCCGGGCTGCAGCGATACATACTTGGAGATATGTGACCCTGGAGCACAAAACCAGTCTTAAGTCGCTGGGGTATATCTGTAGCAATAGCCAAAAAAACTTTGTATGGGTCAAAATTATCGATTTTTCTTTTATGACAAAAATCATTAAGATATCAAGTAAAGATTCATGTTCCATGAAGATGTTTTGTAAATTTCCTACCGTAAATATATTAAAACTTAATTTTTGATTAGTAATATGCTTTGGTAAGAACTTCATTTGGACAACTTTAAAGGTGATTTTCATAGTATTTTGACTTTTTTGCACCCTCAGATTCTAGATATTCAAATAATTGTGTCTCCGCCAAATATTGTCCTATCCTAACAAACCATACATCATCAATGGAAAGCTTATTTATTCAGCTTACAGATGTTGTATAAATCTCAAATTCGGAAAACTGACCCTTATGACTGGTTTTGTGGTCCTGGGTCACATATATTACTCCATTAGGAGCCTTAGCACTCAAGCCGAGAATAAACTCAAGTTGAAATATATATAAACCATAAAACATTTTATTTTACTGAAATAAAATACATAAGAAACATTTAACTTTTTCATTTAATTTAACTAAAATTTAACTAAAATTAAAGTTTAACTAAATTTGAAATTACAAATTAACATATATAAAAAAACTTATGAAAATGACAAAAACAAAATGACTAAAACTAAAATGAATTAAAATAAAACAGAAAATATCAAAATGAATTCAAATATTAATAATTACTATAACAGTACTTCTAATTTAAACTAAAACAACACTAGTTATAGACAAACACTCACACAGTTTTTCTTTCCTGTCAATGAATAGAGATATCTTTATTTTAACATCTAGACACTTCTACAATTACAAGTACATGTGGCAGGAAAACAACCACATAGTAAACGGTTAGATTTCAACATTCTCATAATACAGAATATATATATATATATATAATATAAATCAGCCTGGTAGCCGCTCTTCATGATGCTCTGCTGAACAGATTTCCTTCAGTGGTCCCGAAGATATGTAATAATTCATCTGATGAGTGATGGTTCGGTCCAGTGAGGGAGTTCCACTTCATAATAATTCAAAGCAGCATGATTCTGACCTATTAAAACATGTTTCAAAGAACCAAAGTAGAGCTGAACACAGGTCCACTTTAGGTAATCTCAACTGCAATATTTATGTGTTGCAGAAACATCACCATGATCAGAATAAAAACCACAATAAAAGAAAAACTGAAAGCTTCACTACCTGAAAGAAAAAAGACTCATAAGAACAAATATATCCAGGCATATTAGGGTATTAAAATATACAAAAGTAGAGACAACACTTGATTTGTGTGAGCTTAACGGATAATAAAAGCTTTATGTCACAACTTTGGACTTTCAAGTAAGTCTTGTCTGATCACAGGACTGAAAAGTTCAGGGCTTGTTTTCAATGGTGTGATCATCTCATTTCCACGTCAAACACTATTGAATCGAAACATAATTCTATACCAGTTAGACCAGCTATCACCAACCTAATTTTAAATGCCTGTAACATAATGCTTCAGTTAATGTTATGTTATTAGGTTCATAAGGCTCTGTCCACACAATCAATAGTACTTTACAATTAACAAAAGTATTAATTTGAATTTCAAACAGCTGCTTCTCACCTTAGTTTTTTTAATGTATAATATTTCATTTTGGACCGATGTAGGTCACAGTTTTCCCAGTCTTTTTCAGTGTTTCCAGAAGGACATCCGTGTCTTTGTCTGACTCGATGAAGACCTTCTTGTTGGGAAGATCAATGTCAAACTTGACATCTGTTGAGAAACACATCTGAACTATGAACTATGTCCCCACATGAGAAAGCACTACTAAAAAAGAAAGAAATTAAGCTGTATTTTGATGTATTTAACCAAAGTAGTTACACTTTCACAAATCTCAGGTTTGAAATAGTTTTGACAGGTTATTAAACACAGTTCAATTGTCTTACAGCAGGACTGTGCTTGAAGCTGTTTGAAATCTGAAATATTCAAAAGCATACCCAGCTTTTTAAGCACTCGAGTGACCGCGCCAGAGCATCCCTCACATGTCATATCAACGAAAAACTCGTGAGTCTGTCATGAGAAAAGAAAACATCTTCAGTTCTATAAGAGAATCAATCAATCACCAGCTAGCTACAAAGCTAAGCGTCTGGGGAGTTATGCTAAATAAAACGTGATTTTGGATATCCAGAAAACAGGAAGCAACATATAAGCAGATCTTTATGAGTTAAATTTGCAATTAAACGTGAAATTACCGTCATGATCGATAAGATTGTCGCTGCAAGCTCAAGTCTAATGACTCGCTTTTGCTGGACTGTTGCTGTACAGTCAGATGACGCGCTGTTTAGTTTAGGGATCATCACTAAATTACTTCTATTTTCTAACAAAGCGTGCATTTGAACCACTAAGAGTATATGTACATGTTCGCTCAAAGTGCGCATATTGTGAGAAACTGTGCTATACTAGTTATCATGTTTGTTTTACGAGTCGATGAGTTATTTCTGGAGAAATGTACAAGCATATTAAAGGGATAGTTCACCCAAAAATGAAAATTCTGTCATCATAGGCCACGTTCACACAGCAGCAGAATACGGTTGTCAGACCTGTATTTGAGTCCTTAATACGGTTACGTTCAGACACAGTTCGGTTATTTACGGGCGTGACAACCGCATTCTGACTGTAACCGAACTCACACCCGTAAATTTTCAGGACTCACAGCCGCATTCTCGGAACACACGGGCTGTGTGAACGGAACAGGACTGGACAACTAGTTGTCTGTCGCGTCATACAGAGCGAGAGAGAGCCGCTCTGCCCCACAAAAGCGCGTCTACCGTGTGTTTCGTGTTTTCATGTGTTTTCGGTAACTTACAGTGACGGAGAAATGAGCTGCGTGTCATCTGAAATTTTTAGATCCTGTCAATTTTCCACCAGAGCCACTCCCGTCAGTTTTGTGTTCTGCGCGCGTCCGCGCGATTCAAATGCTCTGCTATCCACCCAAATTAAATGAAGATTTGACGAATGAACTCGCGGCTCGATTGGACTCCTGTCGTGTCAGAAAGTGATAAGACTTTCAGTTTTATGGACGGCGCTATCTTTGATTTTACTTTGGTCACTGTCACTAGTTACTGGTAAGGAATACGGGCTTGACTCCCGTTGCATGTTCATACAGACCGCATTCTAAACACAACTGTAAGCTGCTGTGTGAACGAGACATTTCGAGGCTCACACCTGTAAAGAAAATGCGGTTGTCAGTCCCAAAAACTGACAGTGTGAACGTAGCCATATACTCAAGTAGTTCCAAACCTGTATGAATGTCTTTGTTTTGCTGAACACAAAGGAAGATATTCTGAAGAATGTGAGAAACAGAGCAGTTCTGAGGCACCATTGACTTCCATAGTATTTTTTTTTTCCTACTATGGAAGTCAATGATGCCCCAAAACAGCCTGGTTACAAACTTTTCAAGATATCTTCCTTTGTGTTCGGCAGAACAAAGACATTCATACAGGTTTGGAACTACTTGAGGGTGAGTAAATGATGACAGAATTGTCATTTTTGGGTGAACTATCCCTTTAAGTAGGCTACACATAACGCTTAATTTTTAGATGATCCCTTTTTTTCGAAGCGCCCTCTGCCGGCATAACATAAAATAATAATAAAAAATAAATAAATAAAATTTAACAATAACATAAAATAAATGTGGTTTGAAGTATTGCCATATTATATAGAATGCTACAGCAGATTCTCTCGCGACATTGTTTTAACAATTTTCGTGCGTTTTATTTTTGTCAAAGCCGCAACATGGCAAGTGAATAAAATTTAAAAAGTAAGCTTTTTAATTTTTAAAAAAGAAAAACAGAATTATTGGTCCTGTTTGTAGAGGCAGCTCCCGGCAGAAGTGAAATCAGCTGACCGACACGCTGTTGATGGTCATGTGACAGGAGGACGCGGATCTCAGCGAATAAACACAATCTCAGGAGCAGTGCCGTTTCAAATCATAGCATGTCAGCTTATCTGTACGCTTTTGTGCTGTCATAGCATGTCCGGGTTCAGATATGGACTTTATGATATTAATATATTAGATCGTTTAGTTCGTCGATAGTACATCGTTTGACTGTGCTTAGGGTAAGTACAAATCTGTCATTTCATGTAGCACTGTATTAGCATACAGCTCAGTTGTTGTGACAGCTGAACGCTAAAGGACATATCACTGGTTATTTATGAAATTATTACTATGTATGTGTTTTCTCTTGACGTGAACGAGACAGTAAATGAAAATACATGTCAAGACTGGGTGTTCCCCTGGTAGAATACAGTATATGTGCCTCCTCTGTACTACATTTAACCTAGTTATGCTTGCTGTAATTTTACAATAAGCTTTCATTTGTTAACGTATTGGCTTACATGAACTAACAATAAACAATAATTCTAAACCCTTTATTAATATTAGTCAATGTTAACTGCAGTATTTGCTAATGTATTTTTAAAATCAAAAATTGTTGCATCAGTTAATAAAATGATTGAATGAACTAACATGAACAATTATGTTTTTACTAACATTTATATTAATGAATGTTTTATGAAATATATTGCTCACTGTTAGGTCATTTGAATGTCAAATAGGACCTTATTGCACGATGTTACAATGCTTACTAATACAACTTTGCATGTCCATCATGTCAGTGTCCTTTCTGAAATCATAAGCTGTTCAAGTAGTTACAACTAAGAAAATGAGATGCAAAAGCATTGAATAAGATGTTCTGTGCTTCTTGACGTTTGTATTGCTTTAAAGATCCCCAAACTGTGGGAATGTAAGTTTTACTTTGTTGATTAAGACTTCTATGCAACCTGCCTATTAAATCTACATTAATAACAAGTGAACTGCATGGTCATAAAAGACTTTTCCCATTGATCTGTTTTTGTATTGATTTGACTTTTACATACCTAGACATTAAGTAGTCAATGGGAAATGTGTTCAAGGCAAAGCACTGGCCACTCCAAAGTCAAACACTGATTTTGGATTAGACTGCACTGAATAGAGCTGCTTTGCATTATCATATGATAGCATGGTTGTTCATGCAGCAGAAGAATTAGGCTTCTTTTTTTTTTCTTTTTTTCTTTTTTAACGCGAAACATTCACAGCTTCAGGTTGTAATTATATTGTGTTACACATTTGTAAAAGCCAAGTCTGTTTGTTGTTGTGTTTTAATGTCAGTTAGCTTTTCCTGTTCAGTGGCTGAATGAGTTTGCTGAATTGTCTCAGATGTTTCCACATATATGTGGTTTGGAACGATTTCAAATAGTTGTAACATCTTTTTTGACTCGTACAACTGCTGTATTTCAGCCTCACTGGTGTGACCACCCTGTCTTCACCATTATAAAACAGAGTATTAAGTTTTGCAGCTGTCATAAAAAGCATATTTGACAAAACATTAATAATTCATAATCGTCTTCTCTACATGTGTAATAATACAGATGGTGGCTGTGAATGATACAGTAGTTCATTTGAGCTGCTCTGTGAAATCTCACAGCTGTATTAAAGTGTCAGATAGAACTAATGTTGATTGCATACTATCATTTGGCATATTTGAAATCCTCGTATTGTTTTTAGCCCCAAGAGACGATAGAGAATATAATGACACAGAAAGGGCACATTGTGCGTCATTGGTGTGTTCTGGGAGGGCTATTAACTCTGTTCATTTGTCTGTGATCACAGAGCCTGTAGATGCAGCATCTCAGCAGGGAAGCTTTTGATCAGTGAAGCGATCAGTGGCAAATTACACCCCATCAAAGCAAGCATGGCCTCTGATATCAACTATCAGGACGGTAAACCAATTTCCTTTGCATTATGTGACACTGATTGTGACCTTTATTTTATTTAATTTTTTGTGGCTAATCTTACAATAAAGAACTTGTTAAAAGATAATGTTCTAAATAAATTAACATACAGCAAAGTTTGAAAGTTTTTTTGGAAAGAACTAAACTTTTATTCAGCAAGGACACATTGAGTGATAGTAAAGACATTTATAATGTTGCAAAATATTTCTGTTTCAAATAAATGCTGTTCCTTTGAACTTTCTATTCATCAAAGAATCCTGCAAAAACACACACACACACACACACACACACACACAAACAAACAAGTAGAGTATTAGAATGATTACAATGAATTATTATAATGATTTCTGAAGCAAGGTTCTTTTATTATCGAGATACAATTTTTTTATTACTATTATTTTAATTCATTTTTATATTTTCTCTTTTCATTTAAATTTTTTAATTCTAGTAATTTTGTAGTTTTCTTTTTTCTTTTCTTTTTTTTTTTTTAATGTGTCTAGTTAACTATAATAACCCTGCATTGAAGACTGGAGTAATGACTGCTGAAAACTCAGCTTTCCATCACAGAAATAAATTACATTTTACAATATATTAAATTATAAATCAGTTATATGAAATTGTAATACTATTTCACAATATTACTGTTTTTACTGTATTTTGATCTAATAAATGCAGCTTTGATGAACATAAGAGACTCATACATAAGAGATTTTCGTAAACATTAAAAAATCTTACACACGCCAAACGTTTGAAGAGTAGCATATGTGTTTATTGTTCAGTGTTTAAGATTATGTTAAAGCTGTATTTGTGTGTCGGTTCAAGGCCCGGACTTTTCTAGAAGAAGAGATGAGAGCCCCGCTGAAGATGAGCCCATCCATTCACCCGGTTCCCCACGACAGACAGAATATGAACGAATCGGAGGAAGAACAGGATCCTCGTAAGCACTGTCGTCTTCACCTATTAAAACTTTCATGTTCATTGACCTGTTTTAATTTTGTGTTAATATGGTTTTTGTTTAGGGTTTTTCAGACCATAATTCATTTACTTAAAGGAAACATTGGTACGGGACTCCTCGGCTTACCTCTAGCTGTCAAGAATGCAGGACTTCTGGTAGGACAGAAAATTTAATTTGGAGATGAATGCTCATGATGCTATATATTTTTAACTGTTCTCGTCTTGTGTTCTGGTTGCCATTCATGAAATCGTATATCATTGCATTAAAATGTGTGTAGCTGCACATACGCTTCTCCTGGTGCTTTATCCTGGTGTTGTGTCAGTGTGGCAGTTGAATGTACTTATCTGAACATGATCTACTTATGTCAACATCATGTCAGCCTTTCATTTTCATTTCTCTGACATTTATTGTAAGTCTCATGACTTTTAAGAACTTCCACACCCAGCACACCTTTTGGTGTTTGAAGAGACAATGGTTGTTCATGTGTGATACAGCTGTCAGGTGATGTAACGCTCACAGGAGCAGCACATGCAGTACATGCATTCATGAATAAAAAGACAGATACTACAGTCAGAGTGCAGAATTAACACTCTCCAAGTACAAGTAACTATTGTTGAGTAAATAAAAATGCTGGCTTGTTACAGAGTTTAAGGAAACAAAAAAAGGGTAATTATAACATTTAATTTAAATTTTAAATAATTTAATATTTCATATTCTGTTCCGAGATTTTTTTCTTGCCATTCAAATGCTTCAAATTGTGTAATATTATTACAATTTAAAATAACTGTTTTCTATTTAATATGTTTTAAAATGCAATTTATTCCTGAGACGCAAAGCTGAATTTTCAGCATCATTACTCCAGTCTTCAGTGTCACACGGTCCTTCAGAAATCATTCTAATATGCTGATTTGCTGCTCCAGAAACATTTCTGTTTATTATCAATGTTGAAAACAGTTGTGCTGCTTAATATTGTTGTGGAAACCATGATACTTTTTTTCCGGGATTCTGTGATTAATAGAAAGTTCAAAAGAGCAGCATTTTGTGACATTATAAATGTTTTTATTGTAACTGCAGATCAAATCAATGTGTCCTTCTTGCTGGATAATGTATTAATGTTTTGAAAAATCTTACTGACCCCAAACTTTTGAACAGAAGTCAATTTAGATTTTTTTTTTTCTTCTTTCCATTTTATGCACCAAATCAAATCATGACTCTGATCAAATGGAAGAGTAATAGTGTACTCTTTCTCAACAACCCACTTAATTTGGGGTCTCATTCATGTCTATAGCACAAACTAAGTTTAAAACTAAAGGTTATGGTTATGTTTAAATCCCTAGCCATAAGTATGAGCCTTGTCAATCACTGGAATCTGACGTTTTTGTGGTCTTTGCAAGCAACAAATTGCTGAGCGACCACTTTTTTTTGACTTCTCTTTGTGTGTATGATGCAGCGGTCGTGCTTGTGTCATTGCACTGCTGAGCCGTGTTTTCAGCCTCTGAAGACCACTAAAACCTCTCACAGCATCAGCTGAGGACACAGGAACAAGACGACACAATCTGACAAGTGTTTCCACCTGATCAAAGATGCCAGACGTGTGGACGCGTCCCTGAAGGATGCTTTCTGCTTCACTGCCAGACTTGAATATTACGCTTTGACCTTTTTGTCAGTTGCTTTGTGCGGTTACAGATGTAGCTGCACCACATTACCGTTCCTTATCATATAAATCCCTTCCTCACAAATTGGAAATGCAATAACCTGTCAATAAAGACATGTTATAAAAATGTTCCTTTTCAAATAAATGCTATTCTTTTAAACTTTCTGTTTATCAAATCTATGAGTTTCCACAAAAATATGAAGCAGCCCAACTGTTTTCAACATTGATAATAATCAGAAATGTTTCTTGAGCAGCAAATCAGCATATTAGAATGATTTCTGAAGGATCATGTGACACTGAAGACTGGAGTAATGATGCTGAAAATTCAGCTTTGATCACAAAAATGTATTTCATTTTAATGTTAAGGCACTCAATTTCAGACTGTTCCTGGTGGGCTGTATTTAAAATTCATGTTGTTTAAAATGCTTTTTCCCAAGTAGTTAATATTGCAGTTGACTAAACATGCTTTGGCAATAGTTTGTTACTTTCTGTCTCTTCTCATTCTTCAGGTGGGGCCTTTAAGTCTTCTGGCTATGGGTATCGTGGCTGTACATTGCATGAACCTCCTTGTGAAATGTGCACATCATCTAAGTGCAAAGTAAGAATAAACTGCTTGAATATGATTAGAAATGCTGCCCCTCATGTCTTTGACAAGTTTTTGATACCTAACATATGTTTTTTATTCTGTCATAGTGAAGTTTTGTGTAGTTTCCTTTATCATTTGCATTAGGCCTACATAGTTATAGTAAGATATTTATTATTTATTTATCTATTCGTCCCCCGTGGTCCAGTAATTACATTTATGTGTTTGATTGTTCAGAAACATTTTAGTAGGAAATAATCAAATAAATTCTTGTGTTTCTGTCATGCAGTTGACTGTTAAATCTCACGCATTTCTTTCTGTTGTTCTAAATGAAATATTGTCTATATTTAGGATGGGCAAGCCCTTTCTTTCCTACGGAGATGCAGTGGAGTATGGCATGGAGAACGTGTCATGGCTGAGCAGACACTCTTTGTGGGGAAGGTAAAATTACTGAACGTCTGTGTTTCAGTGCTTACAGGGCAGTTTTTAAATTCAGCACTATGTTAAAGTTGACTTGTGTTTGTGCTGTTCTCACCATAATCTTTAACCGTTTGTCACATGACTCTCTCAGCACCTGATCTGTGTGCATCATCACAGTTTCACATCTTGCACATGATAGCTCACATACATCTCTTAATCTGAAAGATGTTATTAGAAGAGCGTTGGCTCATCTGTGGTATGAAATGTTCCCTATCAGACGTTAAAAGTTCTTTGATAATATTATATGTTAAATGAAACCACACTATTTAAGATGTTTATCAGATGTTTATATGCAATAATTAAGACACAGTGCTTTCTAGGTGGTGTTTCTTGTCTAGTAGATGTACACTACCAATCAGAGATTTTTGAAAGAAATGTGTCATATGCTCGCCAAGGCTGTTTATTTGATCAAAAATACAATAAAAATTGGAATATTGTAAAATATTAATTCAATTTAAAATAAAATGTAGTTTATTCCTATTTCAAAGCTGAATTATCAGTCTTTATAGCTCTTGATCCATTGGAATTCATTCTAATATGCTGATTTGCTGCTCGAGAAACATTTCTGATTATTATTAATTTTTTAAAGGTTTTTTTTTTTTTTTTTTGATGAATAGAGATAAAGAACAGCATTTATTTGAAAAAAAAAATGTTTTGTAACATTATAAATGCCTTTGTGACATTTAGATTATTGTGAAATTACAAAAATAATAGTTTGACCTGCATCTGAACATTGATTTGTTTTGTTTTTGTTTTTTGGCTATCAGGCGTGTGGTGAATCTGTTCCTCCAAATTACCCAGCTGGGCTTCTGCTGCGTTTACTTTGTGTTCCTCAGCGACAATGTCAAACAGGTGAGAGAGCTTTAAATACTCTAAAAAAAATGCTCTTTAGAGTCACACAGCATAATGTTCTTTATTGTCATATTTAAAAAAATAGGAATCCATTGAAATCAGTACATTGTTCATTTTTTTTAGCCAGCTGGTAGATACTAGATGACAAGATTTAAAAACATGAATTTCTTTGCTCACCACAGGAGGGCAGCATTGCTTATCAGTTCACTTGATTAAACAACTTCCCAAGTTTGCGTCCCCTAACAAAAAGATGTTCTTCCTGTCTATTGTTTGAACTTACAAATGTAAAATTCTCTCAGTACAATCTGTCATATTGTTAAAGGATCGTAGCTACTGCCATAAAAGAATCTTTCCATTGACTCGCATGTTGTAGGTGGTTGAGACTGCAAACGGGACGACCGTGAACTGTCACAACAACGAAACCGCAGTGATTGTCCCCAGCTACGACTCTCGCCTCTACATGCTCTTCTTCCTGCCCTTTATCATCGTGTTGGTGTTCATCCGCAACCTCAAGTACTTGGCTCCTCTGTCGTTTGTAGCAAACATTTCCATGTGTGTCAGCCTGGTCCTCATATACTACTACTGTCTGACGGTAAGACACATTAAACACACAACACACACTTAATATGGTGAAAGTGTATCAGTGTATTGCCTGAATATCATTGAATATCATTTTTCATAGTGATTAGTGTCAAATATGATTCATACTTAACCCACAATACAACATCCTGAGTGGACCAAAAGCCAAGTGTTGTTTATTTTAAACACATATATAGCGCACAAACACTTTTCAAGCAAAATGTTTTTTAAAAAAAAGTTTGTTAGGTTTGAAATGATACAACAATAGATACTTTGCTGCTGATTGAGTGTCTGATGTTATGGATGAAGAGTTAAGTGTCAAGGACAGGTTTGAGGGTTGTTTTTTTTAGAGCCCATTTCCTATTGAACAGCTTTAAATGCCTTGAATCAGACCCTGCGTCTGTAATCAGCAGGGCAGCTACTGAAACAAGCAAGAAGCTAACACAATTTTTCAGGAAGGAAAGAAAATTTGTCATGGTGGAAACGGCTGGCCCGAGATTGCAAATTGGTTTGCTGTTTGGAAAAACATTTGTTTTTGTAAAGAGTCAAGGGTTTCAAAAATGCTTGCTGAGCTGCCAAAGGACATAAAACGTTTCCTCTAAATGCATCTTGAACATTATACAATCACTTGAAATTTATACTTATTGTCATGATTTCATTTGTGTAACATTTGTGCTCCAAAAACTGTTTATTTCAAATCTGATTTATACGGTATGTCCCAAAAGTCTGAGACTTTGTAAATATAGGATTTCTATTATATAATAATTTTATCACAGAATATAACCATTTAAAAAAATTAAAAACAGTGTATAAGATAATGGCTGTTTAACGATATTGTTCCAAAGTTTGGAATCAGCAAGATTTTTTTTTGTTGTTGTTTTTGTTTTTTGAAAGGAAGAAATGAAAACTTTTATTGATCAAGGGTGCATTCAATTTATCAAAAGTTACAGTAAAGACTTGTATCATTTTACAAATATTTCTATTTCAAATAAATGCTGTCCTATTCATTGAACTTTCCGTTCATCAGTAAATCCTGCAAGTATAATGGTTTCCACAAAAATCTGAAGCAGCACAACTGCTTTCATCATTGATAATAATCAGAAATGTTTCTTGAGCAGCAAATCAGAATAATAGAATGATTTCTGAAGGATCATGTGACACTGAAGACTGGAGTAACGCATCGCATCACAGAAATAAATTACATTTTAAAACATATTCAAATAGAAAACAGCTCTTTTAAACAATAATAATATTTCACAATTTTTACTGTATTTTTGATAAAGTAAATGCAATAGAAAAAAAAGAAAAAATGTTAAATAGAAGCTTTTTCATTGTCTCAGACTTTTGGAGTCCTATTCATGTAAACATTTTTTTGTTCACAATGTCACAGACTGTCAGACATTTTTTTTCTGCTTTTTCTTTGCCTTGTCAGAATATTCCATACCCTATCAACCTCCCGCTGGCGGGAAGAGGAGTTGACTATCCTCTCTTCTTCGGAACAGCAATTTTCGCCTTTGAGGGAATTGGAGTTGTAAGTTTTTCTTTTGTTCTGATATTATGTTTGTCACCACAGAAATATTATTCAAGTGAAGAAAGTTCAATTCAAAAAGGTGTCATACTCGAACTTCATCAGGTGCTACCACTTGAGAATAAGATGCAGAATCCCAGAAACTTCACCATGGTCCTGTATCTCGGCATGGGCATTGTCACCACCCTCTACATCTCCCTGGGCACCATCGGCTACATTGGCTTCGGAGAGCATATTCGGGGCAGTATCACATTAAACTTGCCGTTGTGCTGGTGAGTGCCAGGGGATCTTTGATGTTTATTGTCTTCTAGTACCACTTTTTTATTTATTTGTATTTTGTTTATGATGATGATTATGATGAAAAAGCAACATAAAACTGAAATTATACAAGACGTTACAGAAGCTATCCTGATTTCTAGGATGGACATGAGTCCATGAGTAATATCCATGCACTATAAACACTTGTTAGAGTCCCATTACCCATATTCCCCAAGAGTGATTAAAAATTGTTTAACAAAGAATATCTCAAAAATGATTTGAGGACATGTTTGCAATCATTTTTTCCTTGGTTTCACATTTCCCAGATCTATTTAAAGTCAAAATAACGCAGCCCCCCCCCCCAAAAAAAAAAGAATACAGAAAATTCTATTTTAAATGAATGCTGTTATTTTGAACTTTCTATTCGTCAAAGAATCCTGAAGAAATTTATCATGATTTCCACAAAATTATGAAGCAACACAACTGTTTTCAACATTTATAATAATAAGAAATGTTTCTTGAGCAGCAAATCAGCATATTAGAATGATTTCTGAAGAATCATCTTGTGGCACTGAAGACTGGGGTGATGATGCTATATTCAAGTAGAAAACAATTATTTTAATTATTAATATTTTTTCAATATTACTGTTTTACTGAAGAATGGAGTAAAGATGCTAAAAAAAATCAGCTTTGCATCACAGGAATTGCATAAATTACATTTTAAAAAGAATAAACATAAAAATATTTTAAATTATAATAATATTTCACATTACTGTTACTACTATTTTTGATAAATTAATAAAAAAGTTTTTGATAGTGTAAGTGATAAAAGTGCACAATACTAAAAACAGTAATAATATTTTTAGTATTTAATAAAACAATATATATTGTATGTACATATACACATATATATATATATATATATATATATCTCTACCAAAAACTCAGACTTGCTGCAATTTGGTGTACTAGAGCTAGGAAATTGAATGCAGCTGATTTCAGATGGTTTGAGGCTTATTTACTTCAGGCGAATACAAAGGAAGCATTTTGAACAGGTCACTGAGCCCTAGTGACAAAAAAAGCTGACTGAAACTACTTAGAAACCGGGAACAGACACAAATACATCCATTGACATCTCCGTTCCCTGCTGACAAACTCAGGTGCAGAGGAGAAGCTGTGGACTCCATGCAAAATCGCAAAAGTGTCAGTCTTGTGTTTCTGTTAGCGACAGTTTAGTGATTGACGTGTCACTCCAGAGACAAAGGCTCTTTCATGATTATTGAAAATACCAGCGATACTTGTATGATACTTTCATTTGTCATTACACTTCTCATATTTTACTTTTACTCCTGATTAGAAAGACCAGCTGCCATTCTGTGATCAGTTTGACATCAGTGGCTGTAGAAATAAAAAAAAACGTGTCTAATGTCTGTCTGTTCTGTAGGTTATATCAGACCGTGAAGCTGCTTTACTCTTTTGGGATCTACATCACTTATGCGCTGCAGTTCTACGTGTCAGCAGAGATCCTGATCCCGCCAGCAGTGGCACGCTGCGGCCCCAGATGGGCGTTAATGGTGGACCTTGGCATCCGCGTGGCTCTCGTAAGCCTCACATGTAAGTCGTGCTGCAACAAAACACCTCACTCCAGCAGTCGTTCAGTTAAAACCATCAGCCGTTGAGCCGCTTGCGTCAAAAGTGAGTAGCGTTTTCAACGGCTCATTTGCTTGTGCGCGCGTTCATGCGCGTGTCGAACCGCGGCTCAAGGTTGTTCAGCTACTTCACAGAGCATTTGTCATTGTTAGAAGTCTATTTTTACCTTTTGTCAGTTTTTTTGAAATAAGCCGGACCTTGAACACAACAGCGAATGTTTTCCACGTGTGACTCAGCCGTGCAATAGATATTCGGATGGGGTGTTGAAAAAGAGGTTTGTGTTTTGGTTGCACAAAGTAGGTGGGTCGTGTAGGGTGGTTGGGCAGTGAACATGAACGTGTGCCTCTTTATCTGTAAATGAAGGAAATCATGCCTTCTCTTTTTAAAATGATTGTGAATGGCTCACGTGCTCAAGCAGATCACTCTACTTACAGGACAACAGCCACATTCTAGGCCTTTAAATATCTTTTTAGAAATATTGATTTCGCTTCAAACATGAGGTTGTTAATTCCTGTTTGACACGTGAGGTGTGATCTCACATGAGCAGCAGCTGATAGTGTTTTCTTGAGCACTCCTTCATCTTGTTAACACAGCTTTCACTTATATGAGCAGTCTATTCATCTAAATATACTTTACTTAGTCTTAGTTGTCACATGAGAACCAAACATGTAGATTACATATTAATGCATCTTACTGCTAGGTTTATTTTTTATAATTTATCATTTACCCAACATTTCTTATACCACTTTTCTTTTTTTTTCTTTTTTTTTTTTGAGTGAAACCTTTGTGAGACAAGAGCATGTAATAATATATTTTTAAAATATGAAAACATGCATAAATCATTTAGATGGTAGATTATATTTATACGATTCTTATACTAACAAGACTGCATTTATTTGGTTAAAAATATAGTAAAATTAGTAATACTATGACATATTACTGCAATTTAAAACAACTGTTTATTTATTTATTTATTTATTTTTTTAATAGAACTTTTTCCTGTCATGGGTAAGCTGAAATATATGGAATATAAAAACACAACAGGTCATTTTTCCTCACAATTATGAGTTTTTATCTCACAATTCTCACAATTAATTTTTTTTTTTTTTCTCAGAATTTCGAGATGTAAACTCTATCTTTACATGTTAATATCTCACAGTTCTGACTTTTTTGTTGCTCTTCTGGGAAAAAAATGTCAGCTTTGCAACATAAAAGTCTGAACTGTAAGATATAAATGCATAAAGATAGAGTTTACATCTTGCAATCGTGAGAAGAAAAGTTATAGAGATAAAAAAAAAATCTGAATTCTGAGATAAAAGTCTGAATAATCTTTTCCATTTATTTATTTTTTTATTATTCTGTGATGAAAACAAGCTTCCATAGAATAGTTATCTACTAGTATAATCATGGTAATCACAACGTTTTGAATAATAGTGTAATTTTTATATATTTTATTTATGATTTTTTTTAATTTTTAAATGATTTTATGGGTACAATATGACCCAGGCATGTTCTTGACAGTTTTCAGGAGATTTATGTTTGTACATCCATTATCTGACAATGTGTAACATGCATGGAAAAAATATTCGTTAATGGTTTAAAAAGGACTGTATGAAGAATTGGAGAAATCAATATGCTCCTAGTGTTTCTGTGTTGTTGCTTGTGTCGACCTAGTTGCTTTGAACTGGTTTAAAGCGGAAATATTAAAGCAGTATTCGCAGGGACCACTTTAGCGGTCATGTTAATGGCTTTCAAGCGTGGAGGGAAAATTGTCAGCATTGTGGTGTTGGCATGGTGTCGGATGTGCAGCTGCGAGATTATATTTGGTTATTAGTTAAATTGAGCATCGTAAACATTGTTTTTCTGCAAACTCCCGTGTGATAATGTCACGGGCGACATGGGCGGCAGGGGCCGGAAGAGATGAGTCTTTCGAGTTTAAATCGCCCAAGGCATTGTGCTTGATGTTTTTATTTGTTTTTTTGAGAATAGAAGTGAATGGAAATGTCATGTGACGCATAAGCTGTGATGTGAAATGTGATGCATGTTTATCTCCTCACCTGAGTGGTTTACACATACGTGGCAGTATTAGATATTATTTAGCAGAATACTGACTTCAGCTGACGCACCCTCAAGTTGTTCAAACTGTAGGAGTTTCTTTCTTCTATTGAACACAAAAGGAGATATTTGGAAGAATATTGGTAACAAAACAGCTGATGGTAGCCATTGATTCTATAGTATGGGGGGAAAAAATGCTATGGAAGTCTGTGGCTACCGTCAACTGTTTAGTTGCCAACATTCTTCAAAATATCTTCTTTGGTACTCAATAGAAGAAATACAGGTTTGGAACAATTTGAAGGTGAGTAAATGATGACAGAAGTTTCATTTTTTGGGTGAACAATCCCTTTATGACTTTTCTCTTTCATAGAAATATATCGCTCTATGCACTCCACTTTTAATAAAAGAGCTAACAAATCGAAAGGAAGATGCTGACAGTTCACAGTGACTCAAGGTGTTCCACGTTTATCTCAAATGAAATAGCAAGAATGAAAACCTTTGTTGTCATTCATTGCTTTAAGCACATAACTAAGGGTGTATTCACACCTGTCTTGTTTGGTTCGATTAAAACGAACTCTGGTTCGTTTCCCCCTTTGGTGCGGATCTTTTGGGCAGGTGTGAATACAGCAATCGCACTCTGGTGCGCACCAAACAACCGACCCGAGACCCAGCTGAAGAGGTGGTCTCGGTTCGGTTCCAAACGAACTCTGGTACGGTTCGTTTAAGGTGTGAATATAAACCGGCCTCGATCCGACCCAACTGCAGAAAGCACGCTTGGAAATACACAGCTCGCGCATATAGTGCTGTTTGCATTTCAGTCGCTTAAATCACTTGTTTTAACCCCCAATGCTTAAAAACGTGTGCAAAATATGAGTTTTCGTGACCATAGCACCCACAGCAACGTGACGTGAGCGCACTAAATAGGCTCAAGCTTGCCGCAAAGCCCCAGCAAAAGTTGCAATGAATGTGTCTGGGGGAAATAGTAAGGAGATTTTTTAATTATTTATTAATAAACTAGTGTTTTCTGAGTCAGTGTCACAAAGATGAAGTTAAAAATCCTGACTCGCCATCTCCTCATTGGACGCGCCTTGTAGAAAAAATGCATCTTTACGAATTATAATGAAAGAGTTTTTGTTTTGGATATGAATTATTTAGTTTTGTAGTAATTCAAAGCTTTCTATATATATATATATATATATATATATATATTCATCATCTCTGAAAGGAAAATATTCACTGAGTTTCGTTTCATTTTTGTTAAGCGATCCTGTTCAAGACCGGGACAGTAAGTGCATCCTATTAGTTTACTTTATTTTATAAAAGCACTACTTTTTCTTGATATTGTGAGTGCACACAAATAAAAAATAGACCCTTTACAGTTCCGAACAATGTATTATTCTTACCTTTGTGAGCAACAATTACGGAGTATTTAATTTGTTTCCACTGATGTCCTGAAGCGCGCTTCAGCTTCCACTCTCCGCGTAAATGATTGGATATGCGCCTAGAGCACAATTATCATCTTAAATGTTTAAACTAACATTTTGATATGCTTTAAGTATTTATATCTATAGATTTTATTTTCGGCAAGTCGTAATTACATCGTATGACATTGTCGCATTTGATGCTCATAAGTTTCTTCATATTGCGTTAGTATCTCATATAACAGCAAATCAGTAAAAGAATAAAAATTGCACTACGAAAGATATCCATGATTAGCCTGTTTTTGCACTTCCTGTTTTCCCTGCTTGAGAATTTCTGTCCAATGAATGGATGACCTTGGCACACGTGTGGTTTTGTTTACAATTTCTGGTTCACTTGCAAAAAGGGCAGTGTGAAAGCGAACCGCACCAAACAAAAAAAAAAACATTCTATTTGGTCCGGACCAAAGCAAGTGAACTATCGGATTTTCCTGGTGTGAATACACCCTAAGAGTGCATTACAATCCAAGGCAGGCAGCCTTAATGAGACTTTGCCTTGAAAATGTAAAATTGTAATAAAAAGTGTAGTTCAAATTTTTTGCACCCATTTCACTGGAAGACAAGTTATAACGCAGGAATGTTCAATAGCACCCAGCCATTGTTTTAGGTTATTATTAAGTTATTAAAAAACTTAATTGTCTTGTTCTGTCCAGACTTGACTATTGCAATGCTCTCTTGGCAGGTCTTCCAGCCAATTCCATCAAACCTCTACAACTAATCCAAAATGCCGCTGCAAGACTAATCTTTAATGAACCGAAAAGAACGCACGTCACACCCCTGTTCATAAATTTGCACTGGCCACCAATAGCTGCTCGCATAAAATTCAAGGCAATAATGCTTGCCTACAAAACCACCTCTGGCTCTGCACCCCTTTACCTAAATTCAGTACTTCAGACCTATGTCCCCTCTAGAAGCTTGCATTCTGCAAGTGAACGACGCATTATTGTGCCATCCCAAAAAGGCACAAAATCACTTTCACGGACTTTTTCAATCACTGTTCCCACCTGGTGGAATGACCTGCCCAACTCAATCCGAGCAGCTGAATCCATAGCCATCTTCAAGAATCAGCTAAAAACACATCTCTTCCATCTTTATTTGACCCTCTAACTCTATCACTCTCTATTCTAATTCTATTTTATCTGTCTTCTTTTTTTTTTTTTTAATAAACACACACACCCTTGACCCTCTATCAACTACATATTTATTCTCTAACTGCTACTTTTTCTTTAAAAACTAACACTAGCTTTCTTTTTTCTATTCTATCTACTTGTTTTCCTTGGAAAAAAAAAAAAATTTTTTAAAAACCTTGCTATTTGTACTGCGTTAGGCTAACCGAGACTTGTCATATGCTTGCATGTTGTTGCTCTTTTGTTGGTTTTTGATTGCTTCTATTGTCCTCTTTTGTAAGTCGCTTTGGATAAAAGCGTCTGCTAAATAACTAAATGTAAATGTAAAAAACAGAAAATACTTATTTTATTCCAGTCTCAAGTAATATCTTTCTTTTTTTGTTTTGTTTCAAATATGCATTAAATCGAACACCCCAAAGACTGAATAAATTACGTAGCAGCCAAAAATTGTTTCTCCGTGTTAAAATCAGGGTTGTGATTTAGTAGATCAATTACAGGGTGTAAGGCCTGTGATTGTGGGTCAATCAGCTTTCTGAGTATTAATCACACAGGACGCGAGTCTCTGAGGTGAAGATGCCGTCAAAGCACCTTCACAGTTCATCACGCTTTGCACTGGGCAGTTACAAATGGGCATGTCCAGGAGTACCTAATCAAAGCTTGTGCCGACCACAATCTGTTGTCATTTCCTCAGAATGATACTTTGACAGAGTGCTGGACGCTCCACTAACCATTTAGTTCAGACGGTCTTTGGCTACCAGACGTTCATCACGCCCTCCATTTGAATGTCACTGACTTCGGGTCAGAATTGTGGAGCCAAAAAATACATTTGTACTTAATACTGTTAAGTTGACCGTCCTCCTGTCACAGCTCTCATAATGTGTACCTATGTCTGATTTGTTTGTTTTATTTTAAACGCTGCAAAAAAAAATTTTTCTTAATCAGTTGTTGTGTCTTTTTTCCTTAAAACAAGTTACAGTACTCGAGGAGCAAATTTGCATAACATTGGTATTTTATATTGTATAACTGTCAATGTTATTTTGTTAAAACTTTTAAAAACTAATTCTTTGTCAATTTCTTTATACCATTTAAAAGTTTGGTGTCAGTAAGATTATTTTTCTGAGAATTCTGAAAAAATGTTTGCAAATGATTGCAACATTGATATTAATAAGAGAGGTTTCTTGAGAAGCAAATCAGCATATTAGAATGATTCCTGGAGGATCATGTGACACTGAAGACTGGAGCAATGATCACAGGAATAAATTACATTTTAAAATATATTACAATAGAAAGTAGTCATTTTAAATTGTAATAATATTTCACAGTATTACTGTTTTTAATGTATTGATTCAATAAATGCAGCCTTGTTGGATTGTTAAAAATCTTGCCAACCCCAGACTTTTAAATGGTAATGTACATTTTAAAAAAAAAGTAGTTCAGTATTATTATTATTTACTTGCTGGTTGAAACACTGGACATTTTAGAGTATTAATTGAAAACTTTTTAATATGAAACATAAATACAAGAAGGATTTTTTTTTTAAAGAGCTTGAATTTGTAGATTTAAATTGGATTTTAAAAAGGTTTTTGCTTTTGCTTTTTTTCGAGTGCTATTTTTTTAAATGGGTCATTGAACCATAAATGCAACAAAATTTTGTGAGGTTTATTCCTAAAATAAGAGCAAAAATCAATAAATAAATAAATATATTGTGGGAAAAAACAATATACTTAATTTAGGATATATACACTGACGCAAGTATTAATATGCAATTTGCCTTGTTTTAAGGATGTTTAGATCATTGAACAGGATAAAAATACTGAAATGAAATAACAAAAAAAAAAAGATTTTGTTTGGTGATATGTACCATATATTGAACTCATAGCGACAACCCCTCGATACTTTGTGTTTTCCAACTTTTGTCCTGGTTTGCCACTTCGCTGGAAGTTTTCAGTCCACTGGGATGATCTCAGTGTAAGCATAGAATAAAGTACAGCGTTCATCTGTCTGCTCAGAAGTTTGCATCAATATTCATTCAGTAGCATTAATGTCTTAACGCAGTTCCTTCCTTTTTTTAATTCTGAATCCAAAATCAAACACTGCAGACTCATTGAGGGCAGACAGGATGTAGTTGACAGTGCCTTTGTCTTGGAGATGAAGAGAAAGTGTGAAGCATATGACATCTGATTCGAAGATCTCCAGAGAGAAGCTAGAGGGCTTCATCTAGTGTGCAGAGCTGAGGCTCTTCTTCCTCCTCGTATGATCACAAGTGTATGCAGAATCCATCAAAGGCCAGCAGTGGCCGGGCTGTGCTGATAGTGCGGATGCAATAAGCATGTGATGCAGAGAATAACGTCAGAAGACAAGAACACTGCATTTGGCAAGAGGACTGATCCTTTATGCTTACAGGGCTTCACTGCTGACTGACATATAGTTGGCATATAGAATTTTTTTTTTAGAGCTGTTTGCGCAAAAGAATGACATCGCTTCAGAAGTAGTAATCGGTTAATGAACATAAACATATATGCATGCCAGAAACATGTCGACATACACAATCTAAATACGTGGGTGAGAAAGTTGTCACATGGGCTATATTTAAAGGTTTTTCATGTTTTAAAAGAATAGTTTACCCAAAAATTTAAATTTGCTGAAATCCTCAGGCCATCCAAGATGTAAATGAGTTTGTTTCTTCATCATATTTAGAGAAATGTAGCATTGCATCACTTGCTCACCAGTAGATCCACTGCAGTGAATGGGTGCTGTCAGAATGAGAGTCCAAACAGCTGATAAAGAACATCACAATAATCCACAAGTAATCCACACCACTCCATAACACTGACTGTGACATAAGAGTTGGGATCACTAATAGTTACGCCCCCAATATTTGGATATACCTGCCCATGGACCTGCACAGCCTAATCATCAGAAGTTCTGCAGGTATTGTGAAGAAACAAGCGAGGACAATAGCGAAAATGGCAGATCATGGAAATAAATGTTATGTTCCAGGCTGTGCAGGGATGGGTTGGTGTCTGTATTCAGAAAGGCACGGAAAACAAATAACACGTTCTAATAAAATAACGCGAGCCGCTAAAGGGACATGGTTAGCTGCTTGCTAGCGATTAGCCTGTTACATTACAGTCCATAAGATTTCACTTACCATATAAACAGAGTAAGGAGAGATGACTGATAGGATGATGGCGAATGATTTACAGATCCTGAGCACCACTGACAAGCATCTGATCTTGCAAAATGTGTGGTTAGTAAGTACTGCCGCTGTAGTTTACATAGAGCACGAGTGATCGCAAATCTCGAAAGTGGAAGTAAAACGCGATCATGCATTCAAAGCGGCTCCCTGATGGCCGCAATTTATATACAGTATAATTACCCAACGATATAACTGCGAGAGAAAGTATTGAATATATATTTTCCTCCCTGTGTTTCCTTCCTGCTGTGTGAGCCACACTGTGAAACAGCCAATCAGAGCAGAGCTCAATATTATTATTCATGACCCTTCCAAATAAGGTAATAACAGACCATTTCATTCTAGGGACAAATCCTAGGGTTGTTAATGGACATGTAAAACAGTTTCTGGAGAAATTTTGCCCTTACCTAAGCCACATACCTTCTTTGTAGATATCAGAGAACAATTTAAAATATTGTATCAATGCATTCTATGGCACCTTTAACAATACAAAAGAATGGCAGTCTTTATGATTAAATGAGAGATTCTTCAGCTTTGTATGAAACCGTCCTGGTTTGTTCAGTTCAAACGCTGCAGAAATAGGACGTATTGCTCATTGCTTCTAATCAAACAGTTTAAAGATTTAAATGCCTTAAAGGGATATGTAGAGTGTAAAATCCCTATTCACTCCAGAAATCATCTGACACACACTGATAAAGTTTATTTTGTATGCTGTATCAGTTCTTATTAATTCATGAGCCATTGCACAGATTGTTTAAACAAGTCTAATTGCTTCAGTATTTCTGATAATCTCTTAAGACTCATTTTGGACCGTCAGGAAACTGTTCCTGTCTGATCTGATGTTTTATTTTCCTCTTTGTGCTTAGTTTTAGCTGTTCAGCTTTCAGGTTTTGGTGTACAGAAAAATGAGACCGGATTAAAGAATTATTTGCCATTTTTCAGGCTCTCATGTTGTGGTTTGATTTCCAACCAGACTTCAAAGGAATGCACACCAGCTTACCAATACATAAATGCTTTGCAAATGCTGCTTTCCTCTTTTCTCCTAATTCCTCTTTTAAGCTCTATCATGCTTTACAATTTGATTTAATTGACATGCTAATTCAAAGGAAAAGTGTGTTTTCCATTTCAGTGAGAGTAAGTGACATCAAGACCGATACTCTGAGACAATAGCTAAAGGAAGTGATCTCCTCCACTTTCACCAGAATGAGAGCAGTTGCTGAAGCGTGGATGTTAAGGGCAGCCAGCAGCATTTATATTGTCCATTCATCCCTCTTAAAGCTGAATAATTTGGTTCTGGCTGTGTGTATTTCAGCTGGGACTGATGTACTGTTTTCGAAGGCTAATTGACATGCCATGATCGATTCTCTCTAAGAGCTAATTAACCACTAGGGCTTGTGTAGTTGTATTGAAATATATATTTGAGGTGCAAATGACTTGCTTTCTACATTTACTTCTTTCTGAGTTCAATTATTATTAGTTTTTATGGCAAAAGTGTGGTGTTTTGACATGGAAATGGCACAATGTCTAGGCTATTTTATGCTGAAGTACTCTTTCCATAAAAGGGAAACTTATGAAGCAAAGTTGAGGAACAATTTTTAGTAAAATTTGTAATTTCAATTACATTAACGTATGAATTTTGAATTATTTCATTACTTTGGTGTGAGTGGTGCTACTTTTGCAGTTTGCATTAGTATTTTTTTATTTTTTTTTAATCAGTTGAATTCTGACTGTGTGTGTGTGTGTGTGTGTGTGTGTGTGTGTGTGTGTGTGTGTGTGTGTGTGTGTGTGTGTGTGTTTTCCATCACCTGGGGGAAAAAATAGTTCTGAAAGTGATTCCAACAATATTGTTCCTGTGTGATGTTGTTGTCATAGACTCCCTATTCTCATATAATTAGAACGATTAAAACTTTATAGTTATTATCTTGGTGTGAACAGCTCTAGTCTATTCTAATACCCGTGTAACTAACAGAAGTTATTTTTAGCAACTGATCTTATGAATTCTGTGGTGTTCTGCTATCAGTTGATTTCTTTCACTCAAACATTCCACTCTGTTTAATAAAATAACATATATCTGTATAATAATATAATTTCAGAAGTTGGTTAAAAAAATTTTTTTTTTTTAAATATTGTTGGAAGAACTCTCTAATTCTTAACCAGGCTGCATTTATTTACAGTAAAATTAGTAATATTGTGAAATATAATTACAATTTTTAAGTAGTTGTTTTATATTTGTAGTCTTCATTATAGTCTTCATTGCTCATCTTTACTGTATGCCTTCAGAAATCATTCTAATGCTGATTTCCTGCTCAAGAATTATTTCTTATTTTCAATGTTGAAAAATGTTTTAATGTTTTTGTGGAAACCGTGACACATTTTTTCAGGATTCTTTATTAAATAGAAAGTTCAAAAATACAGAATTTATTTGAAATAGAAATCTTTTGTAACATTCTTTACTTTACTTTGACTTTTGACAGCATATTAATGGATGTTTTGTATGGAAACACTTTTTTAAACTACAACACAAGCATATTCATTTTTTTGTTACAGAGCTACATAACAGAAATGCCCCAGGTGTGACATTTCATTAACTTTTTCATGTTAGATGATCGTTTATCCTGTAATGCCCAGCGAAACTAAGTAACTAATACTTCCTTCTCCTCAAATGGCTTCTTTCTGAAAGATTGAAACTGTCGATCAACTGGTTGACTTTAGAAACTAATGAGAGCTTCTCAAGGTTTTTTGATGTTGAGGCTGGGCAGGGATCCTCTGAGCTGTAATTGGTGTGTCAGCAGGGACTATGTAGTTGTATCTCTCCAGATGAATGAGCAAATAGATCTGCGCATCCCTCCACACTCCTCCATCACCCCAGCTGTATACAGTACTTAGATGAACCCTAAAGGCCGTGGAAATGCACAGCAGGAGATGGACAAAAAAGCAGCGTGCTCTTCATCACGTCACCGCTTAGAAGTCCATCCAGTTTAAAACTCTCAGATTGAGAACCACAGCCATGATGTGCTCCATCTGTGTTCGCCAGTGTCTCAGCTGAAGGATACTTGATCCGACTGCCGTTATAAAACATGCAGCAGTTAAGTGGTGGTTCCTGAAATCACGAAACCTTTTAAGAACATCAGTCACTCTGCAAAAACAGACATGTGTATCATAAAGAAAAGGCATCATCCGTCCTCTAAAAGTCACTTAGAAATGAGCTCCTGCTGTATTTAAAGCAACAAGAATATGTTGAGAACATTAGATTAATCTAGCGTTTGGCCTGAAAGCATGTTAAAATCCCTAGTTTACCTCGTCCTTTGGCTCATGATCACTGGCCTGGTTGTGTAAAGTGTTTTTCATGTTGTTTGCTTTCGGATTAATGAGGTCTTATGAAAGTTGTTGTTGTCCTGTTCATCTGTTGTCAGCTTTATTAATGTTTTTCCTTTATTGAGGTTGAAGAAAAGCACAGTGTGTTGTCCTATACATCAGATCATGCAACCAAGCTATTATGAAGGGTACACAGCAATATGTTCCAAAACCTATTGAGCTACAGGTGTGCTGTCTGCTGCCAATATTCTCACTGAAACAACCTCATAAGTGACTGATTTGAAACGCTCTACACGGACAGCAACTTCTGCGAAACACACACTAGACTTAAGGGAATAGTTCACCCAACATCAGGCCATCCAAGATCTAGATGAGTTTGTTTGTTCATCAGAACCAATTTGGAGAAATGTAGCATTATATCACTTGCTCACCAATGGATCCTCTGCAGTGAATGGGTGCCGTCAGAATGAGAGTCCAAACAGCTGATTAAAACATCACAATAATTCACAAGTAATCCACACCAATCCAGTCCATCAGTTAACATCTTGTGAATTGAAAAGTTGCATGTTTGTAACAAGCAAATCCATCAAGACATTTTAACTTTCGCTTCTGGCCAAGATCCGATTCCATAATTCATAATTCATAATAACATTTCCAAATCTGTTCTGATGAAGAAACAGACACAGCTACATCTTGGATAGTCTCAGCCTCAGACGTCACGCCCACGGAACGTTGGCTAAACGTCTGATGCATATGGCACACTTTTCTGGAAACGCTTCAGGAATGTCGAAGTCGTCATCTAACCGTTTGAATTAAACCGGATTTCCAGGAGACGCGAGTGTCGCGTTTATTTTCGGTCCGCCGGGAAACAAAGATGCCGTGGCACCAAACCCCCTCACGAAAGAAGAAAGCCGCCGTGTTTACAAATATGATGACAAATGCTTATCAGTGTCAATTAAATGCTGGATTTTCAAAAATATGTGAAATATTTAAAGTTCGTGGCATAGAATCTTTAAAATACATCCGAGAGTTTCACACCGGTTTGTAATTGTGGCGACATTTCCACGCCCCGAAACGTGACGCTAAACAAAACGAACTATGATTGGTGGTTTGACATGTCGGTCAAACGGCCTAATGGGCGGGCCTTGGCCAATGAAAGCGGCCATCTATTCCAGACCTTCAGCTGTCAGTCTGTAGCCATGTTGTACAAATTTGTTGCATTGTTTTAATGTAGTTAATTCATGTCATTTGTGGGGCTCTGTATCAAACTGTTTTTCCAAACAATAAAATTCAGTGCTTCAAAACCAATTTCACTTTCACTGTATAGAAAAACATGGAGAAGTTTTTTAACTTCTTTCATGCGAAAGAATGCAAGTAAATGATGACAATTTACACTTTTGGGTGAACTATACCTTTAAGGAGCCTATAATGATTAGGATTTAGAACGGATCCACTGAGTATGTTGCATGTAAAATGTAACTATATGTGGTCTGAAACTGCATTTATCTGATCAATATTAGTGTGTCATTGTCAAAACATGCATTTCACAGTTAATTTAACTTTACACTATGTTTGGGAGGGGATGTATAGATCATTAAGTGTCCTGCTTTGAAAACAGCAGAGATGCCAAAGGCAAAAGTAGAAAACGAAATCCCAAGAACTCTCTCATAAAGTTTAATATCCAATCTTTAAGATAACCAAGAAATTTAAGAGGTATTGTCCTGAAGCAACCAAGTGTGCCAGTGAAATGGACTGTAAAAATAAGAGATGAATAATAAAAAATGGATCATGGACATCCATAGTTGAGCATCTGTAACTGCAGACAAAACCACGTCTCAGTGTTTCCGTTTGCCTCATTACATTTTATTTTGTTGGTGTTGTTTTTGTTGTAAAGCTATTGTCAGCATGTAATTGGTGTGTCACATGCTAGAAACCTACAAAAAACTAGTTCCCTAAATGTCAAAAGAAGCAAAAACAAAATCTTCTTGTATATGTCAGCATGCATGCGCATGCAACTTGTAAGATGTGACATTATCGTTTCCGTCTAGTCCTTACAAGCACTTGGTATGCATGTGGCAGGCACATTCAAGTTACTGTATTAAAATACATGCTCCATTCATACTGAGACATACATTTCCTCCTCGTACATATGCCATCTGCAATACTCAGAAAAAAGCATCCTGTACAAATCAAGCTATGCTAGATGACTAATTCGCAGCAAAACTTCTCTTCAGAGTTAAAAATCCTTTCTGTCTTTAATGCTGTTTAAAGGCATTGTGCATTCAAACGGCATCATTGGATTACGGTTAGAGCTTAGGGTTCTGTAAGTGTCACAGTATTGTGTCTTGCTTTGATTTATTGAGGCGAGGAAGCTGTCTGTCTTTCATTTGTTTAAGACTTTGCAAAGAATCCCCTCTGCCTGAATCATCTTTGGATGAATTAAGTGGAGAAAATTCCTCTGTTTGCTTTGCTCCCCAATGGTTCAATTCAGAATTTATCCTAAAAAAAGCCGTAGGAATGAAGTGGGCGTGTGACACGTAGAAACGAGAAATTAACGCATTTGTACTTCCTATAAAGCCTCCATTCTCACAGTGGAGTGCCTGTTCGAAATCAACTTCACAGAAGAGCACATCAAAGCTCAGCAAAGACGAGAACGGGATTACTGTGTTTCCAAGGGTGCGAGCGTGTCCGTGTGCTCTCTTAATGGAAAGTGGAATGGACAGTGCGTGAGCCCCCTCTGGTCCTGTACTTTTTCTGGGAGTGCAGCGCTACCGCTGACAGCACGCTGACACATGAGCACCAGGGCATTCTGACTGCGCCGTGTTCCTCTGCTTTACCTCAGGAGCTGCTGAAATCGACCTCCCGCAGCCCCAGGGAGGCTCCAGACCTGCTTGTTTCGGCCCTGCTGAATCAAAAGGAGACACCTGAACCATGCGGCTCCAAAGGTCTCTGAAAATGCCATCTAGTAAAGAGTGAAAGTCTTCAGAACTACTTTTATGGACTCGCGTGATGCCTCGCTCTCCGCTCACGTGACGATCTGATCTTTAATCATTTATAGAGACCCACTTATCATTCCTTACATCTGACCTTTTACTATATATATTTGTACTTAATATTTTTCACCTGATAAGTGAGGGGTAATGTACAGTCAGATGGTTATAATCGCTTAATGTAAAGCTTAGCTACATGATTTGGGGAAAAAAATCTAATTATAAAATAATAATAATAATTAATATTTTTATTATTAAATAAAAATAAAAAAATACTAAATATAAATAAATATAAAATAAGAAAAATTGACTAAGAAAAATAATATTTATTTTACAACTGTAAAATTGCAATACTAATATTATATCGTACTTTTTGAAACATTAAACCATCAAACTTTTATTTTGACTGAAAACTGCAGGGAGCCAATAAAGTCCTTTGTTGATATTAAGCTCTTCTCATTACAAGGATGTGAAGATGGTTGGCGCATATTGTATTCCCAGATGCGTGTTAAAACAACACAAATTCGTGTGAAGCAGCATTTACTGCGAGCTGAGGAGCTGCAAACACAAGTGGATAATGAGCTCCTCACGTGTAAGAACACAGTCCTGCGAGTCACTCTGAAACACGCAGCACAAATATTATTTAATTAAATTGCAGCCTTTGCCATTTGATAATTGCACTATAAGCCGTATCGCAGTTTCAGTTTTAGTTTGACTGAACATGCAGCCTTATGGCAAATAAATGAATGAGCAATTTAGGGACTAATTCTCACTATTAACTATGACTTTTGCCTGAATAAACTCCTAATTTGATGCTAATTAATAGTTAGTAAGGTAGTTGTTAAGTTTAGGATTAAGGGATCTAAAATATGTGACCCTGGACCACAAAACCAGTCTCAAGTCGCTGGGGTATATTTGTAGCAATAGCCAAAAATACATTGTATGGGTCAAAATTATACATTTTTCTTTTATGCCAAAAATCATTAGGATATT
>JAFVLL020014917.1:0-11127 GCA_021397915.2 Tor tambroides | reverse complement strand
CATCATCAGTGAAGCTCCTCCCACTGCAGTTCAGCAATAAATGCTGGAAGATGTCCATCAGTTCAGAAGTGAAGACGAGCATCAGAGCATCAGGAAGAGCTGAAATCTGATCAAAGACTGAGTTTATTAAAGAGGACAGAGAGAAGATGAGAGATCCAGAGCCCTGCAGAATCAAACACACTGAAGATACTCAACAACACACAGGTTGGTGCTTATTCTTCATTCATGACGCTGAAGAACATTCATGTTAGAAAGATTCAAGCACTTCATCACATTTAGATAAAGAGTTAAATTATTATTAGTAGCATGTTGGATACAATATTGTATTTTTGTTATATTTTTTTAAGCAATAAACAGGTAATTGTATGAAGGAAATGTGCTTTCCAGACTGTCTGACAGAGTTGAAGGAATAACTTAAAGAGATAGCTTTCCCAAAAAAATTCTGCCATCATTTACTCCAAACCTGTATGAATTTCTCTGTTCTGCTGAACTCAAAAGAAGATATCTGGAAGAATGTCAGGAACCAAACAGATATCGCCCCCCATTGACTCCCATAGTATTTCTTTTTCATATTAATTTTCTATGATTATTATGTTTTACGGCAGCTGTCTTGTTTCTGCTATTACATCAATATTCACTTTCATATATTGCTCTTTAAATACTGGATTATTTAAAGACTTATTTAATGATTTTTTAAATTATTTATAATTTCAGACCTGATGGATGAGAGCAAGGAGAGTGAAGAACTGAGTGAAGATGAGGAGAAACATCATGACAAACCTGGAGATAAACCTTTGAGTCGCTCAAAGACTAAAAATACATTTTTAAAGAAAAGAAAAGCCAATCAATCAATCACCTGCTCTCAGTGTGGAAAGAGTTTCACATTCAAATCAATGCTTGAGCATCACATGAGAGTTCACACCGGAGAAAAGCCATTCACATGTGATCAGTGCAGGAAGAGTGATCCATGCAGTGTAGGAACCACACAGCAATGTTCACAAGTCCTTATCGCTGGAGTCAGAGTCAAGTCTTGAGTGATTTAATGACTTGTTAAAAAAAAAAAAATTCTCATTGAAAATCCTCATGAATTGAACTCATCCTAATTACGAAGCTCTAGACAAAATATATGATCTTCTATTATATGCTTTGTAAGGTTAATGTGCATCCAGCCTGTTACTTGGTTTTAATCCATTACAATGTACAAAACAGATGATCTGTACCAAACCATACAAATAAAGCCTTTCTTTATGATACAAGTCAGGGGCATTCAATTAAAGTTCCAGGAGGTCTGGCCTCTTCCCAGCGGAGGTCTGGACTAAAATAAATTATTTATGGGCCATTCTACAGAATTGGTCCAAAGCCAGAGTTGGAAACGTCTTGAAAAAAAAAAAATTCAAAAAAATATTTTTTATGTGTGTATATTGTATAATATGCAAGGTACACATTTCTAGTAATTGTGCAGTTAATTATCATTGTATTTTCAGAAAGTTTTGGAAAATTTGTCCTCTCCCCAAATTTGTCACTTAATACCGAAACATCATAAAACATAGAAAAGGACCTAGAATAAAATTACTGAACTTAAACATAGGAGCCTGATAAAAAAGCTCATTTTAGATGAAAATTTCAGACGGCACTGAGGCTGGAAGTCTTAATGCACAGATCCGATCTTCTGACCATATCCAATTTTTTGGCCCGTGCTATTAAAATTATTTAAATAATTCACATCGAATGGCCATTATTATTTGCCAGCAATGGCTGTCGTGGATGTTTTGCAGCACAAAATCTGACTGAACAGATAATTTTTTTTAATTGGTTAAGACTATTTTATCTACAGCTGAGGTAGAATTCTTTAGAGAAATAAACATGATATTTATTTAAATTAATTCGAATGAATTAACGAGAGAGAACGAACGAATGAACGCGCATCCAGGTGCGAGCGAGCGAGCGATTCTGAAGCATTGCAAACAAGCTTGTCGGGTTTAATAACTAGCCTACAAAAACTGCTAAGTTATCACCTCATTGCTGAGAAATATAATGTAGCTTTTAGCTGTTGTATTTTCAAAATTCACGGGGAAGGGGTTGAGAACCAGCTCCTGAATGTGCAATTTCTTAGCTATATAACGTTTCCATCTCAATAAAATGCGAGCGGATACAGCACGCCGGCATTAAAACGCCATTAAAAATCTTTATGAGCAAACGTGTCGCCCTCGCATTGGGAGTTCTGTGGAGAATCGTATATGTGTGTTTAGAGGTAGGTTGGATGTCCAGATATCGGATATGTATCCGATTTAAAACCACATTTGGAAACGGCTCAGATTGGATACGAAAAAATTGGATTTCGTGCAGATTTTTGTGTTTATACGCGTGCATCAAATTCCGATCTGTGTCAGATGTGGGCAAAAGATTGGATTTTGTCTGCCGGTGTTTGACGTGTGCGCGCTCTGGCTTAGTCTGCGCAAGCGCCGGAAAGCGTTCAAATAAATATGGTTGTGAAAAAAATTCAACGTTGTCTGTTGATATGTCAAAATCATCTTCCATTGCGATGTCCTGTACGTCTAAATATGTTTAGATCTTCACAGTGAAAAGTAACACTTCAGAAATCTCTGTAAACAATGAGTCACGTATAAGCGCGAGAGATCACTTCCGGCACTTGCGCAGACTAAGCCAGAGCGGCACTCAGATCACTTGGACATGGTTGTGTACAAGAGGTAAAAAACGATATAAATACTGTTCGTTTTCTCACACAAACCGCTCGTTTCGTGTCTTAGGCCATCAAAAACACCTACATCTTGATTGCCCTTGGGGTAAGCTGATAGATACCAAATTTTAATTTAACAGTGAACTATCCCTTTAATGTATTTTATAGGAAATGAACAGTGACACAAATGGGTTATGAAAGTGCTGTCATGCTGGCATTTCAGCGCGGTGTCGGAGATGTTAGCGTGTCTCTAATAAAATCGGTCACAAACATGATCCCTTCACGATCTAATGTGTAGCGTCTTATTAACTCACTGTCATGCATTGTGTGCAACACATTTCTCCCTCTTCATGTTTCATCCATTTTCTCCACTGCTAAAGAAACTCTTAAGCCCTTTAAAAGTTCTCGTCCGTACATTGTTCAGTCTCATGCTTGTGGGGTTTCATGAACTGATTTGTCTGTATGAATAGAGATAGATAAGGGGGAATGTTTATGGAAAGCCAAGGTTTATGGGATGTTGCTGTGAAGCAGTTTTGGTATAACAGAACATGTTGAGTTTGTGCTGGTCAGACAAAGTCTGAACATTGAAACATATGCAACTAAGATTGTTCAATAAACTCTGTTACTTTTTACCATCATCACTTCGTCTCCTGCTTCTGCTTTTCTCTGGCTTTTCTCGGTCAACTTCTTGACTGACAGAGGACTGTTAAACACTCATTTTGGGTATCAACAGCTCTGCTGACTAGTTCTGTGTAATTTTGTTCTCTCTCTCTCTCTCACCGTAATGATAATCTTTTCACACAGTAACACTATCTGAGACATATTCACATTTAAGCGCAATATTACTAAATGCATTTTGTGTTCTTATATATATATATAAAGTTTATATATTAAGGTGCTCAGGCAAGTGGCAAAACATGTAAACAGCCTATACTTTTCTTACGTTTAAAGGTAGGTAAAAATGTTTCTAAATTTTAAATTAGAAACAGCCATCTTGTGGCTTTTTTAAAAATTGCATTTACATTACAAATAATCCAGCTGGTTATACAAATAACTTTATCTAACTCAACGAGTGCCATCAGCTACCATGTTACCTACCATCTAAAAGTGTAGGGTACTTCTCCTTGTTTTACCCCTATAGCTATAACTACTTTAATTAGCCTATGCATTTGTGGTATAATTAATACATTTTGTATCATCCATGTACATTTTTAAGCAATGCCCTGTCACTTTAATTCAGCTTGTGCAGCACAGCAAAAATAGACTAGGTTTGGAAATGACTAGGTTCACTGCCCACTCAGAACGCGTCGAGCCTGATTTGTATGTATTTTTGTATTTAGGCCTATTGTATTTTTGTTTTTTTAAATATAAATGCTGTTTAAGACAATATGCATTTAGCGCCATCCCCTGACCATTATAATGTGACAAATTCATTAAAGAATATTGTTGGCAAAAGCAAACAAGGTTGATAGCTCATTTAAAGGTAATGTCACCCCTGAATTGGACTAATTTGGATAGTCACGCTGAATGGAGTCATAGGAGTCGATGGAATCGAGTCGGGAGTCGACTCTGAAAAACCTGGAACTGAACACCCCTAGGGCGCAGCCTCCATGTTGCCGGGTAGTTTTTGCTGACAGGATAGCACATTCGGTAAGGTAAATGCAAAAAAAAAACTATGATATTATCTGTCAGAAACGTTATCAACGCTGTCAAAAACAGTAGCATTTAACACTAGTACACAGATATGTAGAACAATTAGGCTACAGAAAGAAATGAAATAGCCATGAAAAAGTCTATGCTGTTTGTGCACACAGTTAGCATGTGAAGCATTTAGCATTGCATAAAAAGCTAAACAATATACAGTATTTCTGACCAGAATTGGCATTATTACAGTAAGATGTAATTAGAAACCATACAAATAGTTATGATTAAACAAATGTTTTGCCTCAATTAGAATATTAACTGTTTGAAAGTAATAAGCCTTTGTTTTCTTACAGAAAATAATGGAGCATTCTCAAAGAACAAAAAGAAGGAAAATAGTTGCAAAAGTTGGTGAACATTTCCGTCTTGTTTCACAGCAGATTGACCTATCACTGGATTTTAAAGGGTTAGTTCAACCCAAAATGAAAATTCTGTCATTAATTATTCACCCTCATGTTGTTCCAAACCCGTAAGATCTTCGTTCATCTTCAGAATACAAATTAAGATGTTTTTGATGAAATCCGAGAGCTGTCTGACCCTCCATAGACAGCAGCACAACTGAAATGTTCCCAGGTCCGGAAATGTAGTAAATATATCAGTAAACCAGTCCATGTGACATCAGTGGCTCAACTTCAGTTTTGCGACACTATGAGAATACTTTTTTTTCTCAAGAAAACAAAAATAACAATTACTCAACCACTCTTCTCACCTGAGTTATGTCGTCCGCCATTTTAGAGAGTAGCACAATGCATACGCACGCGTTCACCTAAGTGTAAACAACGCTTAATACGCAGATTATGTTCATGCACGCGCTTTCCCCCCGAACGTAAAAAACACTGATTACGTCAAATATGCTCTTAGGTACTCTCCAAAATGGCGGAAGACGTAACTTGGGGGAGAAGAATGGTATCTAGCATGTATTTAGCATGATTAGCATGTTACTAACGTGGTTTAGCATCATTAGCATGTTGTTAAACATGTTTTAACATGATTAGCCTGTTACTGGCATGTTGCTAGCATGATTAGCAAGTTACTAGTATATTTAAAGCATGATTAGCAAGTTACTAGCATGTTTCTAACATGATTAACATGTTATCAACATGGTTAGCATGTTATTAGCATGTATTTAGCATGATTAGCATGTTACTAATGTGTTTTAAGCATCATTAGCATGTTGTTAATATGTTTTTAACATGATTAGCCTGTTACTGGCATGTTGCTAGTATGATTACTGGTATGTTTATAGCATGATTAGCAAGTTGCTAGCATGTTTCTAGCATGTTACTAGTATGATTAGCATGTCACTCGCATGATTAGCAAGTCACTAATGTGTTTCACTCCATCTCGAATTGTACTCGCAGAAGGCACCCCCCCCCCATGCTTTCAACTCATTTATTTTTATTTTTGTTCCGCGTAAGAGACTATATGACATTCATGTTACATGATTTGGCTGATTTTTTACGTATAAAGGGCGACAGCGCACCGTATTAAAAGAAATGAACATTCATGTTTTCATAACCGCTGGCCAAATTCAAAAACTAAACTAAGATTAAATAATTAATTTTTGAGAGCAAGGGGGCCCTATGCATCTTGTGAATTTTGCATATAGGGAGGATCAGCGCTGAGTCCACAGATACAAGTTTACTGTAGCTGCTGAACTGAAATAATAGCAACTAATAACAGACAGTTTTAAAGGAACACTTCACTTTTTTGAAAATAGGCTCATTTTACAACTCCCCTAGAGTTAAACAGTTGAGTTTTACTCTTTTTCAATCCATTCAGCCGATCTCTGGGTCTGGCGGTAACTGGGTTGTTGCGAAAACTGTTTCAGGTATTCATTTCTATCGTCGGCGTGGCTGTATCTTTCCGAGAGATGTAAAGGGTTTGTTGTTTTCGTTCCTTCATATGCATTTAATCCATAAACGGTCTGTAAAAAGCATTTCACATGTACGGGTTAAGCGGGGCACAAATGCTGGGTTAATTATAACACTATACAAACATGTTCACATGCTACAGAATTTACAAAATGTCCTATCATTGCCATATTATTGCCTTGCCATATCATCACTATATAGAGAAAAACAAGTGCCAAAGTTAAAAAAAAAAAAAAAAAAAACCTTTTGAAGATATAGCTGAACATTTATTTAACCATTGCAAAAGTAAATTTCTGGCTCAAGTAAATTTGTCATTACGGTTTTTAGTGTTTACTTAAAATGAGACCCATCTGTTATTTTTTACAATTATTTCACAATTATTTTATTCTCCAAACTGCTTCGCTTCTTATGCTTTGCTAAAAAAGAAAAAAAGTGTTGGGTTGTGAAGGCATTTTCTGCGCTGAACTGAGCGATGAGTTTAACAACACTCGCAGCATGGATTACAGTTCATAGCCGCACCAGAATGAGCGTGTTTCGAGGTTTTATGAACATATTTCAACGTCTGCAAATGAAGAAATTAAAACGTAAATATTAGTAGTGAAATTTCACAGTGGTACTTTAAAATAAAACGGTTATTTTTCTTAAATACTTAATTTCTGCCATATTAAGCTTATAGTAATGTCAATTGATTTTTGATCTCAGATATTTGGGTGGGTCTTGAAATAGATTTTACTTGTCTAGGTGGGTCGTGGAAAGGAAAAGTTTGGGAACCCCTGCTCTATAGAACAAGGGCAGGGGAAAGCAAATATCCAAAAAATATCAAACCTAAAACTTACCACACTTTACATGATTAAAATTAAGAAACGATACAGCTAAATACTTCATATTGAGCCACTACATGGGATATTGTAAGTCTATACATAAAAATTAAAGAAACTTATAGACACTGGAAACAATACAAATTTTGAAAAGAAGATTTTATGATCACTGTCTGTTTCTGCACAAAACTATAACATGTTATTAATTTCATTACTTTATTGCTCTGAATATAGTTACTAGAATATCAAACTATATTTATATATTATGTGCTCTAATGCAGTTATTTACCTGCAATTGTTAATAAAGATGGGTGTCATCAAATTACTGTGTTTAAGCTTTAATTTTTAATTCTTACTGTTATTTATATCTAGAAGAATATATTAGAATATATTGTTTTCTATATAGATATTTTACAGGTTAATAAAGGGAAAATGAAAAATATGGATAAAAATGCATTTTAAATTGATGTGCTTTTGTGTTGATGCTGTTACTTTTAATATAGTAAAATAATGATTTACAAAGAGGCAACACTTTGTATTTGTAATGCTCTGGGCTACGTTACCCAAAAGCCAAAAGCATCGTAAGTTGATCGCAGCTCCATTGGTTTTAATGGATCTATGACGGGGGTGCCTCAAACATCCTGAAAAGTGAAGCTGCGGCTCTGGTGGCTGGCTGCAGTACAGGTCATAAACCCCGCCCTCTCCATGTAAACAAATGAGACATGAGTCATAATAAAAAAATAAATTACACTTCCAATACAATTTTCCAAAATATGGTTTTGGTCATTTAAGGTAGTTGTTATCACGCTGATATATGTTCAGTTGTTCGTTTCTGTGATAAGTTTGATTTTAGCTAGTAATTTGATGCTATAAAAACAGGGCGTGTCGTTATGGTTGACGGGGTCTGCGGGAGTTTGATTCCACGGCTCCACCTCACGACTCTACTGCGCAGACTCGGGCTCCAAACGAACCTCTACTGCGCAGACTCGGGCTCCAAATGATGTCATTTACTCACGATGGCAGCGGCCATACTGAAATGCTTTGGCGTTGTCCATCTTTTTTTACAGTCAATGGTCTATGATGTACTTAGGCCGCGTGTCCACCAAACTGTTTTTTTTGCCAGCTGAACACGCCAGACACTCTGCTGAAAACGCTCAGCTGTGAGCGCTTGAGAGCGCAGCATTTTTTTTTCCAGTTGAGACGCTGTGGTTGCTATTATTTGAAACACGCTTTAGTAATATGGAAGATGCGTCGCGAGTGAAATGTTTCTCCAAGCATTATTTTTCATAACAATATTATGGTAGTTTGCCAATTCGATATAGTAAAGAAAAAATAAAAACTCGGAGACGAGCAATATTAACTTCTCCATTGTTGTTCAGCTGTAGTACAGTCGGTAATCCCGCCCCTCCTCCGCTCTGATTGGTTGGCTGACTAGATTGTGACAGTGAGGAGCACAGCGTTTTATCCAAAGTTGAACATTCTTCAACTCTTGGCGCCGAAAAAAACACACCTGAACGCTCAGCTCGAAAAAGACACTCAGCACGCTCCTAGCGTTTTAAAATACATGGCAATCCCATGTAGAACAATTCAAAAAATACGCCAGCCTCAGGAAAAAACGCTTTGGTGGACACGCAGCCTAAATGCCTAAGTATACTTAGTTTTTGTATGCTAGCGTATGCGTAAAGTCGAACATGTAGCCTTCCAAAGTATACTCCGTTTGAAGTTGTACGCGAACACAGGCGGTCGACACATGCGCACTAGAAAGCTTCATTCATGTTCAGTGTCTGCTCCATGTTTCCCTGTTAAGTCATGACTGATAACAAATATTTTTGAACTCTTTTAAAGCAAAGCTGAGCTGTCTCATATTGCCCACTCTTGCCTAAAATATTACCTTAAGTGATTTCATGAATAATACTGAATTGAAAGTTTACTTTTGGGTAAATATATATATAAAAAAAAGACCTTATGCGATATCTCTGATAAGATATAGTATCGGATCATGACCGATTGGTTATCCTCACAATTTCTATGTGGGAAGGAGAATAGATGTTTTGCAAAATAACCTTTTCATCACCCATTCTTAAGAAAGGGAATGGATGCTTTGTGAAAAAGCTCTAAAACAAATAAACTGCTAAATAACAGTTCTTCTAATTGTCTGTGATTGCTGATCTGGACAGGACGGATGACACATCAGAGTAGTAGGCTATATTTCATCACATTTTTTAGTACAAATTCAACTGGCTATTTGCCATTCTCAGTTCACTTGGATTTAGTGAAGTTTTGAAATGAATCTACTCTTGCTTTTGTGATGCCTTGTGGAGAAAAAGGACACACACACACACAAGATGATTGCAGGAGAGCACATTCCTTAGGAACTTCTCCCCAGTATCTGCAAGTTGTAAAAAGTTAATACATGATCCACTTTGCATTTAACTGGCTGGCCGATTTCCCGCCCTAAATCTCCTTTAGGACTTCACTGTGGCTTTTTATCACTTAAACATAATTCAACCAAGAACAGTAAAGACCTTTGTATCTGGAAATGTTCCAGCAACGGACCCTCCTGGAGCTTCCTGACTGTTAATGCATAATTCAATGATGCTATCAACAAGGGAAGACAGTTTTACGACGAGACGTCTGGGCTAAGAAAATCACCAGATCTACACAACGTGACATTCTCGTGACCCCGGACAGCTCCCCTTTCGTCCTCCCTGCATTTCAAAGGAATGTGTTCTTTACTCTTTTATTTGACTTTCTGGCAAAAGACATTCATTTTTTTCCATTTCTAATAGAGCAAGGGGATCAACAAACAACATGATTTTGATGTCTTATATATGATTGACTTTGTTCTGTCTCTGCTGTGTTAGATCAAGTGCGCTGCTATTTTTGAAAGCGTAGTCAATCACCAGCAAATCCAAAATTAGAAGACAATACTGCTGATTAAGTGAATGTGTAGAGAGCAGAGATGTACAACTGTATTTAGATCATTTGGCTGAAAATATTTTTTCATGAGATTTGAGTTATGTATTGGCTCCGAAAAGTTAAAGGTTATACTTCATATGAAATGTGGGAGGCACAAGAGAATTATGTTGATAACTTAATAACAGTATAATGTTAAATCTTAAAATGTGTCAAGTCTTCAAAGATATAGCTTGCATTGTATTTTGATAACTTTAGATGTATGAAGTTTTGTATCCGTTATCCCTGAGGGACAGCTTGACGTGATAAACCGCAGAGATCGGGACTTTAGTTTGTGTTAACTAAAATAACTTGTGCATTGTGATCAATGACAACAAGATTGAGTGACTAATTTAAATGTCCGTTTACAGCTAATAATAATAAAAAATAAGAAAATGATTTTTTTTTCTTGACTTTGTTTGCCACATTTGTTAGACTATTTACCAGATTTCAGTCTGAAGTTATGCTGATGTATTTATAAGGCTTATAGAAGTATGATATGCTCAGATCAGACAGAATAGGTTACTGCTCTTTTCTGCATTCTGTAAAGAAGAACTTGCTTATTAAAATAAAATAAAGAACTGCTATTTATTGTTAATTTGATGAGATTACTTACATTTGGACAGTTGCACAAGATGACTGACCATAGCACAGATATGCTTATATGCAGTGGTGGTCAACATTTACAATGAAGTTCTCTTGAGTGTTCATTTTATAGAAGAAACCAGATGACTTCTGGGAAAGCTGCCAATGGGCGATACAACATGAAGAAAGAGACGTTATAGCTGTGGAGAACAGGAAAAGCTGATGGGTGATCAGCTAAACCCCCCGATAAGAGGAATCTGACACTTCTGGGAGGGGCTAGGATGGAGAAAGACTGAGGAACAATGCAGACGTGAAAAATCTGCCATGAGAGGCAGAGAGGAAGATAACTCCGATGCCCCACCAGATCCTCATCACCGAGTCACAGACTGGAACACACTGCATGAAGAGAGAGACACTAACACAGCCAAAACTTGTTCAGCTGACGGATGATATCAGAGACGTTCATCCCTTCCCTCGTGGGCAGGTACTGCATATA
>JAFVLL020014916.1:0-12580 GCA_021397915.2 Tor tambroides | reverse complement strand
GTTCACTCACCACCAGAGGTCACTCGCTCACCACATGGACTCTTGCACTACACTAAGTGTTGCACTTCACCACGGACTACAGCTCCCATCATCCAGTGCACTGATGACACACACACACACACACACACACACACACACACACACACAGCTGATTGCACTGATTACACAGCTGATTCCCATCACACACCTTACTTAAGCCATGGACTTCCTCAGTCAGATCACCGAGTATTGTAAGCACTGATCGCTATCCTAGCTGATAGTTACTTTACGGAGCCTGTCTTAGTTTTCATAGTCATAGTCTTGCCTTGCCTGTTTCGGATTGTGTTTTCCCCTGCCTGGATTATTGCTGTGTACCTGGATCATCTCTCTTTGCCTTGCCCTGTTGGATACTGTTCGCCGATCGAAGACCCACGCTTGTCCTAGGAATATTCTTTGTCTTGCCTCTTTCATGTCTGTTTGCTGTTTACTGAACCATGCCTGTTTGTGACCATGCCTTTGAATAAAGCTCTGCACATGGATTCGCACATCTCACGTTTTGTTCACCCCGTAACAGAATACTCGCCGAACAAGGATCCAGCGGCTTTTCCAAGGAACATTTGCCAAGTATGGACACAGCGATTCTGTTGCTAGCGCTCAAGCAGGGCACACGATCACTTGAGGGTTACATTGCGGAATATTTGGCTCTGGCTAATGGCTCAGAATTACCGGACTATATGTTTATAGACTTTTTCTGTGATGGCCTTAATCAGCCTTTAAAATCAAAAGTGATTCATAAGGGTCCTTGTTCATCTTTGAGCAGTTTTTTGGATTATGTTCTGTGGATTGTTGGTTCAGCGTTCACTGTGGGCGTCGCGAAAGAATGCGACACCGCACTCACTTGTGTGATAGCAGCCGCGCTAGAGCACGCTCACAAAATGGCGGCATCAGCGGAGCCCGTACACAAAATGGCGGCCACAACAACATCCTGTCATGTCATTGCTGCCAGTCATGAGCCAAGTCAATTCACAGTCGATCTACATAAGCCAAGTCAAGTCACAGTTGATCTTAAAGAGCCAAGTAAAGTCACGGTTAATATTAAAGAGCCAAGTCAAGTCACAGTTGATCTTAAAGAGCCAAGTCAAGTTATAGTTGATCCTCGTGAATCCAGTCAAGTCACAGTTGATCGTCGTGAGTCCAGTCAAGTCACCATTGATCTCCATGAGTTAAGTCCAGTCACATTTGATCTTCACGTATCAAGTCATGTATCAGCTGATCATCCAGAGTCACGTCACCTCTCAGCTGATCACCCAGAGTCACGTCACGTCTCAGCTGATCGTCCAGTCATGTCACATCACAGCTGATCGTCCAGAGTCACACCGTGTCACAGCTGATCGTCCAGAGTCACACCGTGTCACAGCTGATCGTCCAGAGTCACACCACGTCACAGCTGATAATCCAGAGTCTTGTCACGTCCTGTCCGTCACACCCAGATATTCAAGGTCAGTTCTTCGATATTCCAGTCTGGTCCAGTCCAGTGTGAGGGATGCACCGCTGGTGTCTGCAAGCGCAGCTGGTATCCCCAAACCCACTCATTCTAGCCTTCCTGTTCCCGAACTGATTCCCCTGTCTAAAGTGCTTCCCATGATGGGGATCACTTTTTGGTGTGGTGGTGGTGCCCAGTAATGCTCTTTCAGCTCATCATGTCACGGTAGTAATGCACTTTCAGCTCGTCATGTCACGGTCGAAGAAACCGTAGATGAACTCTCCCAGTATCCTTATGGTACCACTGTAGAACCTCCAGAGGTGGCGGCATCCTCTGCAGAGTCTCTAGAGGTGTCAGTGGTACTCACTTGTGAACTCTTGCCCTGTCCTGTCATGGTTATGGAGGCCATCAGTGAACTTTTGCTTTGCTCTGGGCTGGCTGATGGGCCCATCTCCGAACTCTCATCCTATTCTGAACCAGCCATGGAGACTGATTGTGAACTGTCTGACCGTCTGGTCACAATCAATGAGTCTGATTCTGAACTGTCTGTTTGTGTGAATTCTGTTAATGAATCGGATTATAACTGTCAGTCTATCCAGAACCAACCCAGAAGTCTGTTTTCCTCAAGAGGCCTGTCTGTTCAGATTCCATCAACAGTTCTGATTTAGTATTATCATCCTGCCCAGTATCACTCCATGAACTGTTTGTCAGTTCAGTTCCAGTCAATGCTTTCGGTTTTGAACAGTCTGTTCACCGTATCTTTGCCAACACACTAGAGCTGTCAAAAAAAATTCGAATTTCGAATATTCATCAAATTTAAAATAAAATCCACATTCGAATTCGAATTTTAGGTTTGTCAGGCAGCCTTATCAGTGGCGCACGAGACGCGATGAAGATGTAGGTAGGTGTCACTGCATTTTAATGCTTTTTTTGACCTATCCAGTTGAACCCACTGGATACGTTGGTCATTCAAAATACTGCGGAAAAAGAGAACATCAATGTGGAGATGATGTTGTTTACGTCAAAACTGGAACCAAGCCATTCACACAGAACGCATATTTTGCTCATTTTCTAGAGGGACATCTATCACCGTTACACTCGCGTCTTGTAAAAGCGAGTCGGATATTTAGAAAGCCATTTAAAATTATTGTAAGTTCAACTTTGAAAAAATATGTCTCAAATTTATGGCGGGACGGGTCTCTCCCCATTCCACTGCATCTCATGTTTTAAATGAAAAAAGTGATGTTTCTCTTTGTGATTGGTTTTCTGTGCTTTGTATTAAACTGTGTGTACATGTGATGCTTTTTTTGTTTCTAATTGTTTAAGCAACTTAATTAATAATTATATATGGTTCAACATTATTTGAAACATTATGCACATTTTTCAAAGATAGTCGTGTTATTTTATGCCTTGAAGAACCGTGGATTAGTAATATTTTTGCTCGATGTGCCCTCTTGTGGCCTCAGGAGAGAAGCCAAAAGCTTTTTTCCTCTAACTGAAATTATGCCTTTTAAATTCAAATATATTTAGGTACAAAATTTGAATTTAGTTTTTCAGTCATTTTGACAGCCCTACAACACACCCTGTTTTGAATCATCTGCTAATCTGGTTTCAGTTAACAAACCTTCTGTCAGTCCAGATTCAGTCAAGTCTAATGTTGAACCATCTGTCTGTCCACTTGTAAGTAACTTGTTTGAACTTACTGTCAATCCTGTTTCAGTTACTGATTTTGGTTATGTATACCAGTCCAGTTTCAGTCAGTGAGCTCAGTTGTGAATTGTCAACTCAACCATTCATTGCCAATGATTCTAAGGTTGAACTGACTACCTGGGAGATGCCATTTAACTTATCTGATTTTGTGCCAGCTGTCAATTACATTTCAGTCAATGTGTTTATGAACTGTCCGCTTGTCCAGTTTCAGTCAGCAAGCCAGAATTTGAACCGTCTAACTGTTCAGGTTCGGCCATTGAACATTTTTATGATCTATCTGTCTGTCCAATTACAATTGAAGGACCTGATTCTGAACTATCTGTCCGTCCAGTCTCTACTAATGTGCCTGAGTGTGAACTGTCAGCCCGGGAAACTATTAATGAACTTTTTGTGTTCCCTGCCTTGGCTCTTGGGGCCAAATATGCTCCATTTGTCTCGCATGTCTCAGTGTTCCCTAGGTCCGAATCCCTGCCATGGTTTACAGTTCCTTCTGCTCCGGTCTGGTGGTCTTCTGCTCTGTCTGCTCCGCCGTGGTGGTCTACTGCTCAGGTCTGGTGGTCTTCTGCCCCACCGTGGAGATCTTCTGCTCCGCCCTGGTGGGCTCCTGTTCCGTCTGCTCCGCCCTGGTGGGCTCCTGTTCCGTCTGCTCAGCCCTGGTGGGTTCCTGTTCCATCTGCTCAGTCCTGGTATCTGGCTCTGCCCTGGCTCCCTGCTCTGTCGGTTTCACTCTGGTTTCCTGCTCCGCCTTGGTGCTTCCGTTCACTCATCACCAGAGGTCACTCGCTCACCACATTGACTCTTGCACTGCACTACTGTTGCACTTCACCTCGGACTACAGTTCCCATCATCCATTGCACTGATGACACACACACACAGCTGATTGCCATCCCAGGCTTTACTTAAGCCATGGACTTCCTCAGTCAGATCACAGAGTATTGTAAACACTTATCACTACCCTAGCTCAGTGGTTCTCAAACTGGGGTACGTGTACCCCTGGGGTACGTGAGGTGACGGATGGGGGTACGCGAACAAAATGCTGAGCTTTGGCAGTCATTTAATTCTACCCCAGCTTAAAGTAACATTATAATCGAGCATGTATTTCTGACAAGCAAAATACCGCTTCTAATATAAAACAGGAAAAGTGCCGTAAACAGTCAAATGACATCAAATTACCTCATCTTTTCCGGTCAAAACTGACTGCATCCACACAAGCAGCGCGCATATTATAGAATGGCCGCAGAGTATATGCTGCTTTAGCAAATCACACTGCTGTTCACTGTATCAAGTAGATCTGTAGCTCTTATAGCATGAAGAACAAATATTGACAAGGACTATACATAGAGATCGATTTAAGAAACTCTTCGATACAGAAACATACCCTGTGCGAGTTATTGTTTTTCATCTTTAAAATATGACCAAGAATGCAATTTTCCCTGAATATTCCAACGATTGCAACTGTGACATTTATTTTACATAACAGTTCAACAAAAAAGGTAATATTTAGTGAAAATTTTACATTTTAAATGTTGCCTACATTTTAAACACAAAATTGTCAATTATTGTTTATTTTACAACGAAATAATATTTCCAACAAAATCCGCGACAGAACTGGTGTTCGTCTCCAAGCAACAGCGGTGTTTCATGAAGGAATCTGCAGCTTTGAACGATTTGAAGAGTCAGTGATTAATAACCCATTCATAACTACAGCCATTTGCTTCGTTACTGCATGAATGAGCGAATGAATGACACGATGCTTTGCTCATTAAGACAGTGACCTGCCGCCACCTACTGGTGATTCTAGTTTTAAATCTACAAGCTTCACTTCATTTTGGCATCATTTAGTGCTTTATTATATTAATAATACACTTAATGGCATGTTAAGAATATGACATTAAACATAATATACAATTAATAATAAGGCTAGAAAAACTTTGCCTCCCCAATTTAAGGGCGCAAATATTGTCCCTTAATGGAAAGGATATGACTGCGGTCTAAGTGGGGGTACTCAGCAGAATGTTAAATGCCTCAGGGGGTACGCCACAGTAAAAAGTTTGAGAAGCACTGCCCAAGCTGATAGTTACTTTACAAGTGTTGCCAATTTAGCTATTTTGTAGCTAGATTTAGCGACTTCCCCACCCCTTTTGAGACTTTTTTCAAAAGTTTAGGGACAAATATAGCAACTTCTTGGACAAACCTTATTTAAGTTCTCATCTTGCCCACTGATCTCTATTCATCTTTATATAGATCAGTGAATTTGGCATTATGATGTCATCTAGTGACACTTAGCTACCAGTTTTAGGTACTTTCAATTGAAAGCAGTTGGCAACACTGTACTTTACGGAGCTTGTCTTAGTTTTCATAATCATAGTCATAGTCTTGCCTTTATTGCTGTGTACCTGGATCATCTTTCTTTGCCTTGCCCTGTTGGATACTGTTCGCCGATCGAAGAACCACGCTTGTCCTAGGAATATTCTTTGTCTTGCCTCTTTTATGTCTGTTTGCCGTTTACTGAACCATGCCACATGGATCCGCACGTCTCACGTCTTGTTCGCCCCATAACAGTTGCTTGTGGAAACTTCACATAAGCCTGAAAGGTGCTTAAAACTTAAAATCTTAATTGCACTCTTGAAAACTGTTCACCAAAGACTAAATTTCAGTCCGGCAGAATTTTCTGCACACTTCACCACCAAGATCAAAATGAGCATTGTGATGGTAAAAGCTTCATATTACATTTCTAACCATCATTATTAATATTTGAATTGTATTTCAGGGCTGTTCGTGGAGACAGACAATCAAGAGATGTTGTGACAACCTGGACAGATTTCAGCTCCAGATCCACCCTCCACACCAGACTTCTCACTCACAAGGATTGCTTTCTAATAACATATTATTTGTTCTCTTCAGAATTAGGTACGTGCAGATATTACTTGATTTTAGATATAATGAAAACTAATATATATATATACATACACAGTATTTTTTTTTCTTCCCCCAAAGCACCTAAAAGCCATTTCACACTTGCTATACTCCAAAAGGGTGAACGCACTGACCAAACAAAACAAAATAAGCATTTTTTTAAAAAAGAAAATAGTTTTTGTGGCAGTGTGAAATGACCATAATGCTGTTTGTTAGGTGTGAGATTCATTAAACTTGGTTTGCTATAATACATCTATTCAGAAATGCATCAGTGTGAATCATAATTCCCCCCACATTTGCTGTATATCCATAAAGTGATATATTTGTCATAGTATTCTTTCATTGGTTAACTAACTCATTAAGACAGTCTCTTGCTCCCACCTACTGGCATAACAATGTAACCTGCAATCCCTGATAGCAACAGATTCCGGGGCGGATCCGCCCTCAAGTCGGCAGCTCCGCTGTACTGTCAGACTCTGTTCGGTCATTCGCCCAGAATATGCTGATGTATTACAATGATTGATTCAGGTTCAATAGAGTAGCATGTGAGAAATTGTGTAGTTAATGATAGCTCTTAAATATTTAAATAGTGTGTTGAATGCCTACTGAGACTTGCATAATATTTTGACCCTGGATGCTTACAGAAGGATAATCTTTCATTTATGTGCCAGAAACATTATAAGCATTCATAATTTTGTAGGTTCATCATGCTGAACTGGTGTTGATAAATGTACTCTTTATATTAGTCAATTTTATATAAGGTAAATTTATATTGTCACTGTTTTTAAATTACATTGTCTGGAGAGTTTTCCAGTGCCCAGATTTTGTTTGTATTCCATTTATTATGAAGGGGCAAATTATAATCTTGATAATGAAAACATTCACATGCGTGGAGACTAAATTTATTTGCATAAAGTTTGAGTAAACGGGAATATATTCCATGAACAACCTGGTCTCACAGAATTCCGTGTAATGACCACGGACTCTTAACCCCCGAATCTGTGGTGGCATCACGGAATCGCCGAAAATTCCGTGATGGGCTCACAGAAGTTATACCAATGTAAGTCAGTGACAGGCATCAGCCGTGGTCCACGCACGGATCCACTGGTTCAACACCAGCACTGCCTCGGACCACGTAAAAAGAGTGACTCCGATGCAGTTATATTTGTATATAAATTTATACTTTCATTGGAGCACCTAACCCCACCCCTACCCTAAACCTACCCACTTCTGAACAATATAAAACACACACAGACAAATATAAGTGCAGTCACAGTATTTATTGCAAAAACTGACCATAAACAAGCAGTATAAAACATTACAAACAAGTCGTGTTGCATTCCAAGTCTTCTGAAGCCATATGAAGTCTTTATGCGAAGAAGAGATTAAAACACAAGGTTTTAATCGCTAAAAATGATCCCGCTCCGTTAACGCGCTCACATCTCATTCAAAAAGATACTCCCCTCCCGTAGCATGACGCAATCGATCACTAGACACGCAAGAGCCAATGACATTTCACAACCAAAGCTGACGTAAGGCTTCTTCTGGCGGCATTTTTTGAATTCGCGCACAGAGACTGCAGCAGCACACAGGAAGAGCTTCTGTTCCTCTCACAAATCAATCGTTTTGCTTCGGAAGACTTGGAATATTAATACTTTTTAAATAAATTATGACTGTAGTTGTATCTGCCTGCTATATCTTGTGTTTTATTGACAGATGGTAGGTTTAGCGGCAGGGATTGGGTTATGTGCTCATAAATGTGTAAATAATGTAATATAAATAAAACTGTTTTGACTGTTTACATTGAAAAATCACACCCCTACATATACGCAATAATGGCAATGTTATTACACAATATATCATTTAATTATGACGATAAAATTCCCAATATCGCGTCGGCATATTGACGCTAAGGGTTTCCTATTTAAAGTGTTGAACCAGTGGATCCGTGTGTGGACCACGGCTGATGCCTGTCACTGACTTACATTGGTATCACTTCTGTGAGCCCATCACGGAATTTTCGGCGATTCCGTGATCCCACCACAGATTGGGGGGTTAAGAGTCCGTGGTCATTACACGGAATTCTGTGAGATCAGGTTGTCTATGAAACATGTTTAAGTTTATTTAATTGAATATTTGAATGTTTTAAAATATATTTGCATTTATAGAAATCTAATATATTTACATGTACAGAAATGTAATATGTTAGCAAATATTACAAATTAATATATGGACATGTATTGCAAATTAATATATTTACATAGTCTGATATCTAAATGTATTTACATATAAAGGAAATAAATATATGTAAATATTTCAGATAAAAATATATTTACATATATTTAATATATGTGAAAAATATTAAAAAGTGGCCAAAATCAAATATTTAAATATATATTTTAATATATATTTCAAAATCTATTTACATATATTGTATAAAATTGATTTTTTTATGTACAGAAATGTAATGTCAACAAATATTAGAAATTAATATATGGACATACAGTCCCCTCCGTAAGTATTAGAACAGTAAAGACAAAATTGCTCTGTTGGCTGTGGAGTCAAGACAATTGCAAATATGATTAAAAGATGAATATGAGACAAAATTACAGAATGTCACATTTTATTATTAGCCGTTTCAACACATACGTTTTACCAAAAAAAAAAAAAGAACAGCACTTTTAGAGTTTATCCCACTCACTGATGTGAGCATAAGTATTGGAACAGTTGAACAAAAGGCAGATATAAAAGATTAAAAGCTATTATTTAGTTGCAGACCCCTTGCGCACAATCACAGCAGTGAGTCTGTGACCCATAGACATCACCAGACTCTTGGTCTCATCCTTTTAAAAGCTTTTCCCAGCCTTTAATGCAGCCAATCCCAATTGTTGCTTGTTTTGGGGAGTTTCTGCCTTTACTCTCCTCTCCAGCTGGTGAAATTCATGTTCAATCTGATTTAAATCTGGAGATTGACTTGGGCAGTCTAAGACTTTCCATTTCTTTGCCCTTATAAATTCCTTGACTGAACTGGCAGGGTGTTTTGGGTCATTGTCCTGATGCAATATGAAGCACTTCCCAATGAATCTGGTGGCATTTTCTTGAATACTGGTAGGCAAGATGGTTTTGTACCCTTCCAAATTCATTCTGCTACTGTCATCATACATTAAGTCATCGGTAAGGTTGAGAGGGCCTGTTCCAGAGACAGCCATGCATGCCCATGCCATGACACCACCTCCACCATGCTTTACAGATGAGACTGTATGCTTGGGATCATTTGCAGTTCCCTTTTCTTCTCCACATTTTTGCTTTCCCATCACTTAGATCAAGGTTAGTCTTTGTCTCATCGGTCCATAAACACAGTTCCAAAACTCTTCTGGCTCACCCTTTTGCTTTTTTTGCAAACTCTAATCTTGCCTATCTATTTTTGGTGTTGGTCAGAGGCTTGCATCTTGCTGTGTAGCATCTGTAATTCTGTGTCAAAGTCTCCTGAGGACAGTAAATTGTCAGACCATCACCCCAGCTTTCTGGAAGTTGTTGGTGATTTTACAGACACATCTTTTAGGATTCATTTTCACAGCTTTTATGATTTGTCTGTCATCAACTACTGTTGTTTTCTCAGCCGATCAGGTCATTGTTGGTTGCTGGTGTCGCTAGTGGTTTCCAAACTCTTGATTTCTCCATGCCCTTTGTTTTTGCTAGAGCTCTAATTGACTTCCTCTTTTCTTTTAGCATCCAAATTGCTTGCTTTTCTCTCAAAGTCAGCTCCCTCATCTTCATCCTGGTTTGTGTGTGTCATCATCGAATGCAAGATTCAGAATGCAGAAGTAATGGATATAACTGATACGACACATTCCCTGCCTTTAATATCTGAAGAATTAATGCAACAGGACACAGCTGATCACTTAGAAAGACCTGTGAGGCAACTGTTCCAATACTTATGCTCACATCAGATAGAGGGATGAAACTCTAAAAGTGCTGATCTTCTTAGCTGATAAAACATCTATGTGTTGAATCACCCAATAATAAAATGTGACATTCTGTAGTTTTGTCTCATATTCATCTTTTAATCATATTTGTACATGTCTTGACTCCACAGCCAACAGAGCAATTTTGTCTTTACTGTTCCAATACTTATGGAGGGAACTGTATATTGCAAATTAATATATTTACATAGTCTGATATCTAAATGTATTTACATATAAAGGAAATAAATATATGTAAATATTTCCGATAAACACATTTACATATATTTAACGTGAAAAATATTAAAAAGCGGCCAAAATCAAATATTTAAATATATTTTTAATATATTTCAAAATATATTTACATATATTGTACAAAATATATTTATTTAAATTTAAGATATTTAAATATATCAAAATATATTTATTAAAAATATAATTCAATCTATGTGACTTCCGTATGGTTAACTTAAAAAAAAAAAAAAAAACAGGAATGTGAAAGTACATAAGTTTGTTCCTTCTGATGCAATATTATAAACTAAAATTCCCTGAAAATACCAAAATATCATTTCTAAAACATTATATACACAAACCCCATGTTTCTATAAGGAGAACTATTCAATATGTTTGATCAACTACAAAATTATCTAACACACATTTTGTTGAAAAAAAAAAGTGTCGCCCTATTTGCTGCTCCATTTATATTATTCAACAGCTCTAAAGATTGCTTCTATTACAACAAACAATCTAAAACTACTTGAAACTTTATAACTGTCAGTATTATTGTTTTTTCTTGATGACCGCAAAAATAACTAAAACTTCATTATTTTTGATCACACAGATAAGAATAAAGTATCATTTGAAACTGCAAAGGTGCTACTTTTATGTGTATAGTCATAACAACAATGTGCTTTTGTAAAATAAAGAAAATAAGGTGCGCGCTCTGCCGTCTGTTACCTCTCTTCACAGACACGTAAATTAAACATCCTGAATCTCAGCGAATACTTGCCTCACAGACATGTGAAATACATGTATAGAAAGCTTGAAAATCTGCTTTTAAATCACCCTGTTCATATCATCCTGCAGCCCTGCTGTGGTCATTAAAAATCCCAGGATGTCCTTCGAAAAGAGTAGGAGTGTAACCCCAGCATCCTGGCCAAATTTCCCCATTGGCCTCTGACCATCATGGCCTCCTAATCATCCCCATACACTGATTGTCTTCATCACTCTGTCTCCTCTCCACCAGTAAGCTGGTGTGTGGTGGGAGTTCTGGCGCAATATGGCTGCCGTCGCATCATCCAGGTGGATGTTGCACATTGGTGGTGGTTGAGGAGATTCCCCCCTTACATGTAAAGCGCTTTGAGTACCCAGAAAAGCGCTATATAAATGTAACAATAATAATAATAATAATAATAATAATAATAATATGTAAATGCCCACATCACCTCAAAAAAAGTTTAATCTCAGATACAGTTTTTGGAAGAAGGCGTGCTGAGAGGAATGAAACAGAGGGGCGGTTTCCCGGACAGAGATTAAGCCTAGTCCTGGACTAAAATGGCCCTTTAAACCAGATTAACAGAAATCTACTTTCTCTGTCATGGTTTTAATTTAAGGCTAGACAGTAATTCAATATCAATATATCCCGATATATTTTTTTCAACAATTGTGATATGAATTTTAAACACTTTTACAATATTTCGATATACATTACCAGTGTTTCTTATACACTGATTTATTTGTGTCTTGCCACTAAAGGCTTTGACAGTTTGAATAAACATGAGCACAACACGTTTCAAAATCATAACACGGTGATTTATATGAATGTATCTTTAAAGGGAACCGTCTTCAGAAAAGTTTCGATGTCATTTTCATTTTATCTGATAAAGTAGTGTTCGTGAGCTCAGTGCTACTTTGTGGAAAGCCGTTACAAGGGAAACCACTGTTTCTACCGCTCCAGAAGTGTGTCCTGCTGGAAGAGAATGAGCCCGTCTTCAGAAACATGTTTTTGGTAGGGGTGCTTGATTATGGCAAAAATCATAATCATAATTGGGGGGGGGGGGGATTAATTGAATGTAAAACAAAACAGCATAGTCTTCACTGTAAGAATTAAACATGCTTTGTTTCTTATAAAAACTACAAAAGTCCTTCAGTCAAGAGAAGTGAGTGATTTTGTCTTTATTGTTTGATTAATATTAAGCACAGAAACGGCAAAAGGAATATTACTTGTTGCCGCTTTAAGAGCCTCACGGATCTAAGTAACTGTTACACTCGTATTTTCATTCTCAACTGTTTGCATTTATTTAAAACATAACTGACAAAGGTTTACATAAATAAACACCAAGCGCTGCATTTTGACACATTTTTGCATGTATTTGACCACTTAGGCATGCCTCTTAAAGGTTTACTTTACCCCAAAAGCTTTGTTCGTCTTCGGAACACAATTTAAGATATTTTGGATGAAAACCATTGACTGTCATACAATTTTCACTATCAAGGTCCAGAAAAGTATGAAAGACATTGTCAGAATAGT
>JAFVLL020014914.1:0-120950 GCA_021397915.2 Tor tambroides | reverse complement strand
CAGAGGAGTTAATGCACCTAGAATGAGTCACTGCATTTCCTTACAAACTGTTCATCTGAGTTAACTTGACAAATGCACTTTGTGGTGGAGAACAAAAGATTATACAAGAACACAGAACACTCATTTTCCTTAATAATATCGCAAATTAAAGCTAATGAAAAAACCAGCCATGAACTGCATTTTCTTTATATCTTGTAAACCAGGTGGATTTACATAAGAATTTCATAAGAGAGTCAACAAACTATAGGTCAAAGTGTGGCTGTATCATATTCACCCTATATTCAGGACCTGCTGAGCATTATATGAACACCCAGACGACACACTAAATCCACCAGAATTTGAAGTATACAACCGGTTTACTATTTCACAATGTGTCCATCTTTGTTTTTAGGACATCCAGTGATAAGGCACTTGGTAGGTCATGTGATAACTAATGTAATGTACTAAATTTTACAACATGTTACAAACAGAACAGTGTATATCACTTAAAATAGTAATAACATCATACATTACTTATTGGAAACGGATGAGATAAAAACACAAGAAGTGCAAACAGAATAATTCTGTGTCTGGTTGAACTTAACTTACATGGGAAAATATCATCAGAGCCTCAGTTAAATAATCCCATAACAAAAGAAAAGGAGAAATTCCAGGAACTTCTTTTTTTTCTCCTTAAACCAACCACATCTAGGGAACTACAGAGTGTTACAAAGAAATCATAACAAACAGAGGGAAAAAGAAGGGGAAATGTAAACAAACACTGCTGGTTGAAACTACGACTATGAAAAGCCTTAAACTGTCAGATTATTTTAGGGGTCAGAGCTTTAACTACACATGCTTTGTGTTGGATGACCTGTGAACGTCATGCCTCTACAGCCAAAATCAAATAAAACAATATCCACATTTCTGAGAAATCAGAGAAATTTCACTAAGCACTGTTGATGGCCATTGTGATTTAAGGATGTGTAACCACCAGTGTGTTTTTGACTAAATTGACTTGCACACACATACACATATACACACCACCCGAAACCATCACACGCACCTCTTGCTCCCTTTTGTGTTGGACACAGTAACATAACAAAGCCTCGGCATAACTAAACCTGTCTCAGTTAAGCCTCAGGAGGTTTGAACAATACAAGACCAGTGTGTGTGGTCAGAACCATGTTTTTCTATTTCTATTCGTGGTTGTATTAAACACACATCTGTGCAAGCGACCGTTTTTATCTACAGGTGCTTGTATGTGTTTCCATACTTAAGCTTTACAACACCATTTTGACAGAATTTTTTTTATTTTAATAACGTGCATATTAAAAGCCAGACACCACTGTTTTTGGGGACAGACCTGATTTTTGGTGTCCAATCATGTAGTGATTATTTTCACTAACTGAGGGGGCTGAAAGCCACACTGATTACTTGGTCAAGTGCCTCTACTTTATGAAGAACTTTGCATGAGAGCAGAGCGCTATTACCATCAATTATCAAAAGAGATACTATTATCGATTTCAAAGTAGTCACACAATTTTAACGAAACTCAAGCTTAAAATAATGTCTAAATCCCAACAACTGCTACTTGAATCAGGCAATGCTACTTTATGCTTTTTTTCTGTGTGCCGTTAAGTTTCTCGAAAGGGAACTTTGTGAGATGTCAGTAGACACACTGTGACTGTTCTGTAAAACATCACCTGTTCTGCACAGAGTGCAATTATATTGCTTTAAATTTAGTGTTGAACAAACAGGTACCTTCTATTCGGAATCTGATCTCCTCTCACATTTATTTTTGTATTTTTGCAAAAATATTTAAAATCCATTGAATTGAGACAGATTTGTTCCACTTTGTGGAAAATACATAAATAAATAGCTTAAATAAAAAAGAAAGAAAATCATCTGTAATACCATGGTGTAGCCATTAGGTAGAGCCATATATATTCAGTGCTGTGCATTCCTTAGTTACTGAGCATTGTTTTCAGGCATAATTCCTTAAGTTTTGCTGATTTGTAGATTGTACACACAAAAAACATCTCTGTATTTTTGTATTTTTTTTAAGACCATTTACCTTTTTCAAATCAAGCTACAGAGTTTCATACCATTCTGATGAAGTAGCGATTTTTAAAATTTCCAAACTTTTTTCTTTTTTTTTTTTGGTCTAAAATTGCCGAACAACAATAGAGGGTTAACTGAATTAGTAAACACAACACAATGGCAAGTGGCAATATTGAATGAATGGTTATTGGAGAGTGACCCTGTGAGTGTATTTATTCAAATTATAGCCTAGAAAGCATACAAAGTTCATCACAATCTTACAAAGTTTCATTATAATTAATGAATTTGTTTGTTATATTGAAAGGATTCACAAGCATTCAGAACTCAGTACTGAAACAAAATGCCACCTTTTTGAGCGGTGATGAGTGAATTCTAACTTAATTGCTATTGCTTGGTGCGACAAAAATAAGATAATAATATTATGAAGCCTTGCCCTGCAAGTTGATGGGATAAGTTACATGTTTGTGACGACAGGAAACAGGTTGTTTTAAACTGCATTTTTGAGACTGTCTTTGTACACTGCGGTTTACCAAGAAATGCTCAGCAATGGTGTTGACTGATGAATTTGCACAAGGTTTGTCTTTAAGCATATTAAAGGAACATTCCACTTTTTTTGAAAATGGGCTCATTTTACAACTCCCCAAGAGTTAAAGAGTTGAGTTCTACCGTTTTTGAATCCATTCAGCCGTTCTCCGGCTCTGGAGGTAGCACTTTTAGCTTAGCATAGATCATTGAATCCCATGGTACGGCAACAAAGTTCCTTGATTATTACGCCGGAATGAGAGTATAGTTCCTAGCCATATTGGCCTAGAAAATCGCAAATTTTCATTTTCCGTCGGTCTCAGTACACGATGTAACTACAGAAGAGTCAAGTTTTAAATAGGAAAAATATCGAAACTCTTTGGTCATTTTTGAGCGAGATGCTAATTGTCTAATCCGATTCAATAATCTATGCTAAACTAAGCTAAAAGTGCTACCACCAGACCCGGAGATCGGTTGAATGGATTCAAAAAACGGTAAAACTCAACTGTTTAACTCTAGGGGAGTTGTAAAATGAGCCTATTTTCAAAAAAGTGGAGTGTTCCTTTAAAAACACCAGACAAACATGTAAACAACATTAAAACTTGATTTTCTTTCATTTTTGACAGGAATTGAAACAAGGCTGTGAGGGATAGAAGTCAAAGTCCCTTTAAGGCAAGTCATTTCACTTGGTGGCCATCTTTGAAACGCCTCTCAGGCCACTATATTCAGTCATGCAAGTATAGCTCCTGTCTCTCTGAATGGGAAAACATTAAATTCTCCAAAGCTCTCTCACCAAGCGTACGATTTAATTTCATATTTTAATTCACCAATGAAATCTGACAACAACTGTCTCATAAATTTAGTTTCTTATGTTCAAAAAGTGTTTAAAAAGCCTATTTTCCAGGCTAGACCAGCCAATGCGCATGCTCCGTCCTAAGTGCGCTTCTCAAAAGCATGCATTCTCCCATTCATAAGTAATATGAGTGCATCTTTGTATATCTAGAGTTTTTGATACTGTTTTGAACAGTTTTGAAAGTTGTGAGTTATGAACATGATGTGAGCTCTCTTGTGACCTAAAGTTTATCCCTCACAGCCTTGATTTACGTGATTAATTGTGACTATCAGCATGTCTTTCCATCCATTGAAATTCTAATCAATTAACAGGCATAATTAGAACACTTGTCTCTCAGCGTGAATTTGTATTTGTGCGGAAGTTTCTATGTGTCTTGCTTCTGCTGAACAGCATGTATTAGCATTAGCTCTGCATCAGAGCTCAGCTGGACTTTCACTGACGCTGAGGAGAGGGAGAGAGGGGACCCAGAGAGAGACAGAGAAGGCCCCTGTAATTACTGCCACTGAGCAGCAGGACTCAATTGAAGACGACACTAGAGCTTTATTACAAAATCAAGTGCTGTTTTTGCAAATTATGCTGGTTTGGCTGAACACAATGAATCAGACCCATTGAGACTTAAATCGTTCACAAAGTGCAAAGGGCTCGCCTTCTGCAAACTCTGCCCTGAACAATGGCCACTTTTCTTTTCTTTTTCTGCTTTTACACAGGGTGGGGAGAGAGTTCTCGGACGTTGAACAAACCGCGTCTGAGTGACTGGAGTTAGGAAAGCTACTGTGATGTGAGGAATTTGGGCTCAGATCCAATCTTTTCAACATTTGCTTGTACAGAGAATAATGTCCTTGCTCAGGAGGATTATAATGAAAAAGAAAACAATTGACACATAATTGCTTATTTTTATAAATATCCAAAACTCACATATTTAATTAACATATTTAATAACAAATCAAAAATGTAAGATTGTCATTTCATTTTTACTTTCTAAAGTTGAATCAAAGCCAGAACAAAGCCACAACATGCTATGTTTATATGTTACTATTCTCAATGTATGTCTAAAATATTCTTTATGTTTATCTAATATAACTTTTTAAATGACTTTTTGTACATGTGAGTGATTTCAAATTGCATGACTGGCCTATAATTCAAAATATTCACTGAGCTGTAGTGAGTTCTGACTTTCTACCTGTAAGCAAACAGACATTAATTCAACACGGCAGCCGTGGGATGGCCTCTGCAACTTTCTCAGCCTCCCCAAGTAATTGGTGACCCCTGAACTCTGGCTCACATGGGGGAGCAGTGAGTGTGTGTGTGTGTGTGTGTGTGTGTGTGTGTGTGAGAGAGAGAGAGAGAGAGAGAGAGAGAGAGACAGAGAGAGAGAGAGAGAGAGAGAGAGATTTTGATCTCTCTGTATAACCGTCATGCACAGCTTTTTCAACAGCACATAAGTAATCTAAGTCTACTGCTATCAATAAACAAGTAATCAAATTTCAACAAACCTAACAAAAGTTGTACTAAAGTTTGGGTCACACTTTATTTTAAGGTTCAATCCTCGCTATTAACAAACCATTAACTATGACTTTTGCTTCGATAAACTCCTAATCTGCTGCTTATTAATAGTTAGTGCGGTAGTTGTTAAGTTTAGGTATTGGGCAGGATTAGGGATGTAGAATACTGTCATGCAGAATATGTGCTTTATACGTACTAATAAACAGCCAATATGTTAATAATAGGTATGCTAATAAGCAACTAATTAATAGTGAGAATTGGTCCCTAAAGTGTTACCAAAGTTTGCTATTATTAGATTACCAGCTAATTTGGTGTGTTAATTTATGTCTAACTTCAATGAAACTATTTGACACTTTCCATGAATAGAGAAAAAAAGAGCCTAAAACTTATTTATTCTTCTCTCTCTCACTCTTTTCAACAAATTAGTAGTGAAAAGAAGTGCTTAACCCTTAGACCATGTTAACTGTAAACCTCAGGAGCTCACACACACACACACACACACACACACACACACACACACACTATTTAAAAGTGATATAGAACCTATTTTCTTTTCTCTTCACTTAATATGAGGTTTGCATTCTTAGCAGCCTTTTTATTAACTTTTTTTTTTAAATAAAACAATTTGTGGGGCTATGCTAATTGTATTGTAAGATAATAGCCTATTCCCCTCATATATAAAATAAAATAAAAAAATATCAAACATGAAAGAAAAAGCAGACTGCAGTGAAGCCAAGAAAATTAGATTTTACTCCAAAAAAAAAAAAAAAACAAAGGTAAGGAGAAGATCTTTTTTTATTTTTATTTTTTTTACCAGTGTTGCTCAACCTACTGTTTAGAAATGTATGGTATAGGCTTTTTAAATGTACTTTTTTTTTTTCTTAGAAAAAGTAATCAGTTGCATGGTTTGTTATAAGCCGATAAATGTAAAGCTAGGCTAACTCAGTTATGCATTGGTCTGGTTGTTGTCTTATTTTGTCATGCAATAATACAATCATGCGTACAGAGCTCAGTAACTTTCATAAAGCAAACAACAGTTCATATCACAACTGGCTGATTTTAGAGCTCCACAGTTGTTTTCTCTTAGGTGCACCAACTACTGAGCTCAACAGAGAGTGAATGACAGGAACAGTGCCATTGTCTGTCAGACTTTAGCATAAGCAAGTTAGCGCTGATCTGTCTGAGCTGCTTATAGTGCACTACACTCTCACTGTCGCTTTATGCTGTACAAATCAATTTGTCTCCACTGATGGAAAATAATTGCAAAGCAAACAAATTATCTCTGCCACATTGAGCACACCTCACCGCCGGGAAAGAGAGAAAGAAGAAAGCAGGAGAGCAAGAGAGCTCTTTTACATGGATGCATAGGCCTAAACCACGGATTCCACGCTGACATGTTCCAACTGAAGCTGCACTGTTTACGTACTGTACCAATTATGGGGAAAAAATCCAGGGAAGGGTTTGAATCGCACGTAAATCAAATGGGAAAATATACACTGAGAAAGCAGAGATTAATCTAAAGTTGGAGGAAAAGTGAAAGAGAAAAATGAGAGTTGATATCCTCACTGAATGCTAGAAAAAGAAAGAAAGAGATAATTACAGATGACATAGGAAATCAAGCAAAAAGGTATTTTATTCTGTTAGAAAACGTCTCAGAGACGAGCATGTGACAAACTGCCAGTAAATAGGAATGACCCACTTAGCTTGAGGATAAATGTGCAAACATTTAGTTCATTAGTTTCTGGATGAATCATTTGCGGCCTCAGCTCTTACAAAGAGGTTTTATTTAAGAATCCTCTCTATCATAAGGATGAACTGTGGGATGTAAAACTAAGCTATATAGTAGTGCTTGCAGAGTGGTCCATTATTATTATTCAATATTATTATAAAGAAGTTCATGTTATGCTTTTTTTTAAAAATTGTCTTTCATTCACAATTAGATGGCCTTCCATTACAGTGTATGGAGGAATACTGTATAATTAAAAAATATAGCATACTAAGGAAGCATATTAGACTGTTAGTGGTGTTTTCTCTTGTATAAACTCGTGGGCTATTGAGCATGACTAAATAAAACCTATTGAGCTGTTAGAATTGATTGTCAGTTGCTCATTGTGTGAAAGCGTCAGTTAGTAATCTACATAACTTACACAAAACAGTATAGTTGAAACAAAATAAATAATCTGATTATGTAACATGAGAAATAATTCCAAACTCACCAATTTTTTGAGCCACAAGTTATATTATTGCTACATTCGCTACGCAGCTTTGAGCTTGTTCCTATTTTGTATGTGTGTGTACATGTGTATGTGTAGGCCTATATGTATATATATATATATATATATATATATATATGTGTGTGTGTGTGTGTGTATGATGTAAAAAAAAAACAACAAAAAAAACAGACCAAGGTTTATGCACGGGAAAGTCGTGATGGAAACGTATTAACCATGAAAATCTGTTTAAAATTTGTCTTTAAAACCGTGTGCTGTAAGAATGAGTAAAAAGTAAGCAAGACCTGCCAAAGTAACAAATAGATGTGAGAATATATGTACCAAATCTTGACAAGCATATGGAGCCAAGCATCTTGTAAGGCCAAATGTTGCAAAAATATGCAGAAAATCTTACCACCATATTGCTTTTTTTTTGTGATGGCAGTACAGGGGGTGCCACATGTACAAATGTCTTTCTTTTGTTCTGATGACAAAGTCTAATTCAGAGGTGAAGCACATAAGCCATGTAATTATTCCTGAGGGTGTGCTGTCAGACTACTAAGTGTAACTAAAAACCATTGAAGATGAACTGGCTGCAGGAAAGACGTGCAGTGACTGTAGACTGCAGAACTTGACAAAGCAGTGTGAAAAGGCATTTACAGAGGCGCCTTTGCTGTTATACTTTGACCCCTCTCAGATTATTCTTCAGGCTAATGTGTCAAAATTGTTTGCTGCAATCAGGACGGGCAGTGTGATATGCATCCAGGGCACTTACAGCTGCGAGTTATGATGTTTGCTGAATATAAAATTCCATCAGCATGTGTTTGGATCTTGTGTAGTGATGCAGTCATATTACAAGCCATTAGAGACTTTCTTTACAAAGCCACTGGGACAGACACCTGCTCAGCTGTAAAGAATACTGCTGCAGCTGCGGTGTTACAACATCAATTGTACTTCACGACTGACTTCTTAGTAAAATTACAGTAATGCTATGATGGACGCAATGAACCCTGCATCAAGGGTTATGTAATGAAAAAAAAAAACTATGTTTATAGATATGCATATGGATATACATGTACATGATATTTCCAAAAATGTATTCCAAATAAATAAACAAACATTATATATTTGTATGGGCTAGATACATATATTAACATGAAATTGTTCCAATTTCTAGGTTTCATAGGTTTTTACTTACTTTTACTTTAACTGGTATTGGATACCCATGTTGTGTAGATAGCTGTGTCAGAATCAGCCATATAAATATTCTTATCAATTAACCACCAGTTTAAAAACCTACATTTCTAAGTTCTTACTTTTAAACTTGAGACATTTCCAACGTTTAAGGAAAGCATTTTACAGCATCTAAAATAGATTCGACTCAATCCAAATATACTCTGCAGCAGCCTACACTTGTGCTGGAGATTAAAGTTAGATAGAGCTGAAATTCAACATTATACAGACTTTGTTGCCATCTAGTGGTTCAAGAAAGAAGCATTCTAACTGCATAAAGCATTGAGGCCAAGATTTGCATAATACTACATGTGTAAGTTAAACAAACAAACAAACAATCATGACTTGAATACTACAACAGAAAAAAAAAAAACACTGATTACTACAGCAGAAACTTATGAATAACACTTATTTCTATAGCCTACATTGTATGAATGGAACCACAGCAGTGTATCCATGATTTGCATAATTTGAACGAATATATTTACTCAACAGGCCTATTTAAAATGTAGGACTACTTACCACCATCAGAACGTGATTTTTCATTTTTGGATGAACTATCCCTTTAATTTTTTATTAATTTCTTGCTGCAATTAGGAATTCCAATTCTAATGTATACTGAATGGAATGTTTTTTTTTTTTTTTAAAAAATCAGAAATTGCACAGAAGTTTGTTCTTTTATTTATCTTGCACACCTGATGTTCAGTCCATGTTTGAAGGACTATATCTCAGCAAAAAGGAGGGAAACACCTTAATTGTTTGTTTTTTTTTGGCTTAATTAAAACAGTACATTTACCAATTTGATGACAGCTTTAAAGGCATTGAACATCCCTGATGTGCTAGAAAAAGATTAATACATATACAAATGTGCCCTGACAACAGATAACAGAATGTAAAACCACAGCAATGCTATCATTTACTATTTATTATGCAATGCTATCCATCCCATGTCTAGCTGCCAAACTTTATCAGAATAAGCTGTTTATAGCTGCAGTTGGGGGATTTGATCTAGTGCTGGATAAAAATAATAGAGAAAACAATAAATCTTTCTCTTAATTATACAGGTGAATTCTGATACTATTATATCAGCCTAAAACATACTAAGTTTGGAATAATTCTTTTTTTTTGTTTTTATGTCTCTTATGCTCACCAAAGCAATTTATAAATAATAATTGTGAAATTTTACTTTTATATTAATATATAAAATTAATATAAAAGAAATATATATATATATATATATATATATATATATATATATATATATATATATATATATAATATTACAATTAAAGTAACAGTTTTAATGAAATATATTTTAAAATTTGTAATTTATTTTTGTTTTGGCAATTTTCTGTATCATTACTCCAGTCTTCAGTGCCACATGATCTTTCAGCTTAGCTTTGCATCACAGGAATAAATGAATTTTTAAATATTAAAATAGAACATAGTTATATTGAAATGTAATATTTCTTCACAATTTTAATGTTTTACTGTATTTTTGATCAAATAAATACAGCCTTAGTGAACATAAGAGACTTCTTTCAAAAAAAGTACGTATTCCAAACTTTTGATGGTAATCTATAAAATTCAATAGCAGTAAAGCCTTTACCATACCCAGTGGTTAGCTGCACATTTTGCATGTCATAAGGAGATAATGTTATCATCACATTGACTATCATCAAGTAAGGCCTGGGTGCAAACAGTTAGGTATCAGGTTGCTCTCCAGTGGTGTCCGGAGGGTCCCTAGTAGTTCCGCAGGAGCCAGGTAGGTGCAGCTATGCCTAACTGGCTGAAATAAGCCCACCACCATGGCTTCTCAGTCCTCTCCTCCCCATTCTCTCCCAGCTCCCTCTGACTGGACTGCTCAAACTGATTAAATGGGTCAAAACGCTCATAGTTGTCCAGCTCAGGGATGTTAAAGTAGTCAAAAGAGCGTTCTCGTGGGACCTTCTTCAGCACAAAGTCCACCCGGCCCACCTGTGTGTTCCTTGGCAGATGAATGCGCTTAGATGCTTTAGAGTAGCCGGAGGCAGCAGCAGTCACAATGTGGATACCTGGATTCAGCAGTCTCCAGTAATCACCTTCCTCAGCTACAGAGAGAGACAGAGGCTGCAGCAACACTCATTTACATCTGCATTACTCCTTTCAGGTCTCAAGAGGTTTATAAAAGTGTGTTATGACTTTATTATAAATAATTACCTGTAGTGATGTCATGTCTCATCCCTCTGACAGATATCGTGGCTCCTTTTATGCCATTTCCATGTTCATCCTTCACAATGCCCTTTATACCTCGGTGGACCTGCAAGTAATTTGACAATTCAGAGTGATGAGGAATGTGATATGAATGTGAAAAAACAAGGTCAATTCCAGGCATAATAACATTTAACCAAGTCAAATCACTCTGTGTAAATAGGGTAAAAATGTAACTAATAGATATCATCATACCTCCCTAGTTGATTGATTACATAAGGGATTGCAAACATATTTTGTATTACAAGCTTTCCGAAATGTTATGTTAAAAATGCTAATTAGGAATTATCTAATTAAATATGCACTAATCTGCAGAAACTCTGCAGAAATGTAAATATTGGATCAAAGCCAGGTTTCAAATTATTGTTGCTTTTTGTTGACAAATTAGAGTCAAAGTTTTTAAAGATTTTGGATATCTCTTTTTATCACTCAATAAATCAGAAAATACTGTCAACACCCAGGGGAAAAATACATTTACAGCATGTTTTTGGTATAAAATGTTGTATAAATTCAAGTGAATAAATATATCAACAAACCCCCACGTAAAAAAAAAAAACCTTTAGAATATAAATATAAAATGGAATGGAGATTTCTTGCTAAATGCAAGGGGAAAAATATTTTAAGATGGTAATTCAACTGTATTGCAAACACTTAAAAGTGTATTTTGGATTTTTTTTCCCCCCACTAGTCTGAATCAACAAGTTATGAAAAACCAAATAGCCAAAAATCACAAAATTGAACAGTGCATCAAAAAACAATGTTTCTGCCTATAGTGTCTTGTCTAAAGTTAAATAATTGCAAAGCAAAGCATTAACTACTGTTCTTCATTTGTTTTAATTATGCTTATAAGAGCCAGAGTTCTGTGTAGCTCAGTAAAAATAAATTAAATCTATTCAGCATGTGAGGAAATAAATAACAAACATAAAAGTCCAGCCTGTTGCAATTTATGCTTAGCTCCCAATAGAAACATGAACTCACAAACTCCATAAAGCTGAGCAGTGCCTCCTTATTCCTGAGCCACTCAGGGTAGAGCTCTTCCTCAGAGGGGAATTTATCACAGCCCAACTCCACAGTGATCTCATAACAGTTACTGTGCAGGTAGTTAAAGTCTGACATCCCTGAAACAACACACATGGGGAAAGATGTGAGTGATATGTATGGACAACACAACAACAAAAGATGCCAAAATAGTACAGTGTCTCAAACTGGACAGCCAAATGGAAATTATACATGCCATAAATGGCTTGCTCAATTTTAATTTAGGTTATATTTAACTTAATTAGGCTTCAAATGCACCATGATAAGCGTGGTCTTCTTTAACAAAAGTGTTTACCTCCAGCAAAGCTATACCACTGTGCTCCATTGGTTATCCCTCCTTTATCGGCAAATGAGGCTCCACATCTCTCTGTGTCATTGTTGGACATAGTGGCATGGGCATCTGCATACGTCCTAGCCAACTGCTTAAAAATCTACACACACACCAAATGACTCGCAAAATGAAGTAAGTGCAAAAGAATTAAGTGCAGGTGGAGGAACATTCATTTACTCACTTGTTCATCTGGTGTGGGTGAGTACATCCTTTCTTCTTGGGGGTGTCTAGAGAGGTCAAAAGGGTACGAGATGACCAGTTCTCCACCATGAAGACTGGCAGATATAACGAAAGGATGGGATCTTATCCACTTCATTACAGCATAGGTCTCTGGTGCAACTACCTGGGAAAAATATGAATAAAATAAATAAATACATGTTATGTATAATAAATGTACAAAAGATTTTGAAAAGATGTCCAAAATGTTGAAGTTTCTCTACGCTTTCATATTCTATTGAATTTTTTCATTCCAGAGTAATGTGGGTTTTTCAGTTTTCCAAAGGTTATTCAGATATTCACACAAAACATGAATCCAGTGTATTTTGTTGTACAGCTGTATGTTTGACAGAAATGGCTGTGCGTTCATACTTCTACCTTATTTAACCAGTAGGACTCAGGGATTGGGATGTGGTCACTACGGAAATGTCTGAAGCGACGGCGATTGTAGAAGATGGAGGTGAGGTCTGGGAAGTTGCGGTTCAGATCGAGATTCTGTGCGTTGGCCCGACCGCTGGTCCACCCGTTGTACTCATGACCCTAAATATTACAAATCTCATCAGTCAAAAACCATGGACAAATTTTAACAGGGTTTCAAAAAGAGTCACTAAATATTTAAAGGTACAGCTCACCCAAACATGAAAATTCTGTCATCATTTACTCACCGAAGGGCAAAATGAAGAGAGAAATGCATACAGGTTTGGAACAACATGCGGGTGACTAAATGATGACAGAACTTTCAATTTTGAGTTCACACAAATGACTCTTTTGTAAGTCACATTTGCTACACATCAAGTTTAACACATTGGATGGATCAGAAAGTCAAAATAAAGTCAGACATTAAGAAAGGATGTCAAAAAGAGGGCAAGTGTTAAAAGTGTTTACAGACTGTAAATGAAAATAAATCAATAAAAAGACAGAAAACATCAGAACCAGGCAAAGTTATGTCTGTTAGTGGTAAATGAATGGACCAACACGGTTTTATCCTCTTATTTAAGATCTTATTCATGTTTGTTATCTAATCTAACATAATTTGGTGGAATTCTTTTTATAATTTATAAATAAACAAACAATTGTTACTAACTATAAAAATATAAAAGATTATTTAAATTTCTTACAGTTGTTTTCAACACAACCCATTATATTCTTGAACATCACCCGTGGTGATCAGTATAAATGTTTGAGGATTTAGATTAATCTACTATTAGTTTTGCAAGGTAATGTTACTGCTGTGTTATATGACTAAGAAAATGCGGACAAATGTCTATTAGAGTGGTTAGTCAAGGCCTCCCTCTACCAGTTGTCTTTTTCAGTTCATAGCTGAATCACTGGACCAATTGTACTTTTTTATGCTTGTTTTGTTATGGTTTTGATATCATAAGCAGTAAAAAGAAACTGTGCCAACAATGAAACAATTGTTCCACAGTAGCAAGGGCTGTGGTTTGCCTGATATGGACTTCCTCCGAGGTCTGACCTGTTCCGGAGGACACTCTCTGGTGCAGGGAGCTTGGTATGGTCAGTCAGCCGACAAACAGACAGGCAGACAGACTCAGACAACAAAATATTTACTTCCTGGTAGATGTTTTCGGGGTCGTTCCTATCGGCTACCTCAGAAGCGGCAATCTCATAGCCGTCAGGATTCATGGAGGGTAGGATATGGATGCGTGTGGTGTTGATGATGGTCTGAATTCGCTCATTGCCCAGCAGATATTCAGAACACAGATACTGAGCCAGGTAAATCAGCAGCTGCCGGCCGAGAACCTCATTTCCATGCATGTTCCCAATTAATTTGATCTCTGGCTCCACTAGAGGGCAGTGAAGAGACAAATTTAGAAATAGACTACACTTACTGGTGTGTATGGCAGAAATGACAAGAATTTTCGCTAGTATTACATTACAAATTCAAACCAAGGAGATCGAATAGATGTTTTTCACAGTTCTTTTGTAAAAAACTAGTATTAAAATAAACACTACCATTCAAAGGTTTGTTGTCAGTCACCAAGTTTCTTACCAAGACTGCATATATCTGATCAAAAACACTGTAAAACAGTAATATTGCTGAATATTATTACAGTTTGTTTTCTATGTTAATAAATTCCAAAATCTCATTTATTCCTGTGATGGCAATGAATTTTCTCTTCACGTGATCCTTCAAGAAATTATTCTAATATTCTGATTTGCTTCTCAAGAAACATTTCCTATAATTATGAATGTTGAAAACGGTTGTGACGCTTAATATTTTTGTGTAAACATGATACATTTTTTTCAGTATTCTTTGATGAACAGAAAGTTCAAAAAGCATTGCTTTGAATATGAATAATTTGTAACATTATAAATGCCTTTACTTTCACTTTTCATCAATTTAATGCATCCTTGCTGAATAAAAGTATTAATTTTGTTACTTAAAAAATCTTACTAACCCCAAACTTTTTCTAACAATAATGTTCCTCATACTCACATAGTTCATGTTGTCCAGGGTTATCGGAGAATTCAATAGCCAGCAAGTCTTTTCCTTCCACGCTTCGCCCAATGCTATATGTTTGTGAGATATGAGAGCATTTTGATGCTGTCTTCTTCAGGATGCTGAACATCTGAGAGTTGGTGTGGTAAGTGAACTGAATGACAGTGAAAATACCACCATCAGATATGTTGGCAAAGGCCACTTCCTGCTTTTCTGAGGGGAGAAAATTACGGGAAAACATTATAGATATAGCATCAACCTATGCATCTTCACAACTATTAGGATGATCTGCATTTAGGTGATTTTTATGTGACTTTCATTAAATAAATATGTAATAATTAAGCATTAAATAATAGTTTTTAAGTATAATTAAGCATTTAAGCCGATTAGTTAATTTATATTACTTGAATTTCTTCACAACTCTTACCTCTTAACTCTGACAATGGGTCATAACAGCCCTCCTCATCACTAACAAAGAATCGGTCGCAGTCCAGAAAGTAAGGCCATGCCATTTGGATGGCCTCAAAGGCATGAAAACAGCTCTTTTTCACCATTTCACACGAGCTGCGGCATGGCTTCATTAGCTTGTTGTCTTGACAACGGGGAGCCAACACCGAGCAGCCCAACAGACGGATGTCTGGAGAACACTCTCCATTGAGCAGGCCATGGATCACGCTCAGGAGCAGGTACTCTGCACCCATCTCTAAATCCTGCCGTGAACGATGGCCCACAATGTTGGGGAATGTGGTGAGGCTGTAGGGCGTATCCTGACAGTAACCAAGCACCATCTCCATACACTGCGCTAGGGACGGGACAGAAAGAAAGGAATTTAGTCACAGACAGTGTGGTCTAGCAGTACTTTAATTTAATATGGAAACTGTAATAGTCAAAGTTTATTATATCTGCTCCCAGCTCTTGGACTGGAACATTTTGTGGAATGTCATCTGCAGTGGAATATTTTAATACTAAATTTTGAAGGGAGGGCCTCAAGTATCAAATATATGAAATATATTAAAGTTTCAAGAAAGAAATGCACAAATGCTTCACCTATTCAGCCTGTTTGTAACAGTTTAGTAATAAATACAGTACCTCCTTACAATAACAGTATGCGACACTCATAATGAGTATTGCTTGCTTCAAAATGTTTGTTGCTTCATAAGAACAGTTTTAATGAAATTTAGCTTTACATCACTTGCTCACCAATGGATCATCTGCAGTGAATGGGTGCCGTCAGAATGAGTCTAAACAGCTGATAAAAATAGTCCATAAGTAATCCACATGACTCCAGGCCATCAATTAACGTCTTGTAAAGTGAATAGATGCGTGTTTGTAAGAAAGACTGTTTTAATTTCAAACTATTGTTTTCAGCTAAAATATGAGTCCTCTATCTATAAAATTGCTTTCTTCTGTAAAAAGTCATTTCATCTGAATGTGGAGAGAAATGTGCACATATCAAGCACTGTTTACAAGTGAAAACAGTCCAGAATGGTTCTAAACAAATATATTGGTGGATTTTGATGTGAGAGGACAACAAGGGATGGACTTTTCACTGGAAGAAGCATTATTATGGATTATGGACTCATATTTTGTCCAGAAGTAACAGTTAAAAATGCCTTAATAATGTACGTATTTGTTTGTTACAAACACTCAGCTTTTTGCTTCACAAGATTGGTGGACTGGAGTAGTGTGGATTACTTGGGGATTATTGTAATGTTTTTATCCGCTGTTTGGACTCTCATTCTGACGGCACCCATTCACTGCAGAGGATCCAATGATGAGCAACTGATGTAATGATAAATTTCTCCAAATCTGTTCCAATGAAGAAACAAACTCATCTAAATCTTGGCCTAACGGTAGTAAATTATCATATTTGAGTGAACTATTCGTTTGATATATCACATTAATAATTCGGCCCCCTATAAAGAAATGATAGTCTCTACCTTTGTATATGCTAACTCAAATCTTTCATTAATATAGCCTAAGGTCTTTGAGAATATATCACGTTGTTTCCTTTCTACAGTGATGTATAGACAAGTCCCATCTTGCAGTGATGTTTGGTATTCAGAGTTCCTTTCTCCCCCATACCTTACAGGCTATAGAGCTGTGAAACACTAGATGTTTTTGCACTCTAAATTTTAGAAAACCAAGCAACAAGATATAACAATTGCATATTTTGGTAGTCTGTAATCTGGCCCAGTATGCACAACAGAATAAAAAGAAATACTTACGCCTCTCTTCTGCTGGTGCTCTGCATCTTCCTAAAAAATAAAATAAAATAAAATAAAATAAAATATTCACAGAGGATGTTCTGAAACCGTTGCAAATTCTGGCGTCTGAAGGCTAGATGGCAGTAGAGTACAGTGGAAAGAAAGCCAGCTTTCTGCTCAAATATTGCATGACAGTTTCAAATCATCACACACTTGGTGCATGCATTTGTAAACAAGCAACACATGATTTGACCTCTGATCATTTATATTGCCAATCAAACGTTTGTACACACACACACACACTCATTCTTTATTAAACTATTGCCATATTTTACATGAATCGTGTTTTAAAAGTTTTTTTTTTTTTGCCAATATTAATATTTAAAACAAATATTTTTGCTTTTTAGTCTCCTAAAGCAAAGACCCGTTGCCTAGATTACATTTCTGGGCATTCAACCAACCAGCTTCATAAGGTGCATCTTGGAATGCTTTCTAAACAGTATTTAAAAGTTCTGGGAACTTTTTTTTTTTTACTTCATAAAATAAACAATTTTAAAACAGGGAGTAAAATTATATATTAATAATATTGTTGCAGCATGTTGTAATAATAATAGCCTAATAATAATAATTAATAATAATAAGCTAATATTAATAGCAACAACAATAATAATATTCTTCGAAATTTTAGGCATTTAATTTTTAAGCATTTAAACATCAGACACAGATTACAATATATATATATATATATATATATATATATATATATATATATATATATATATATAAGATCAGGAGAATTCAAAAGAGCATTCAAGACTTTGACTAAGCAGTGAAGCTATATTGTAAACCTCTGAGTATGAGCCTGCTAAAGTTGGTGCAATAATGAATGAATGTATAACGTTACCTATTGCTGCTTCTTCCGGAGTACATCTTCTTGGGACGCTCCAGCATGTCGCCAGTGAGCTTAAAAGTATTAAAACCGTGAGCATTTTGCTGTCCATAAACTGAGTGATGTGGCAGTCGGTACGACGTACAAAGTTGATCATCTTCCGAAAAGTCCCGCTACCCCCATCGCTTAAAAGAGAGCCTGCACGAGCAGCGCTGCCAAATGATCAAATTACAGCAAAAAGTTTCTCCGCGGTAGGCGGCCGCTCTTCTGCTGTGTCTGGGACCCACTGTAATTACAGTCCTTTAGGAAAGCCTGACTTCACATTTACCCCCTTTGTGGCATAGACGTACTTAACCACTGAGAGGTTTTTTTTTTTTTTTTTTTGTGAGTTTCTTGTCATCTTCAAGAATGGATGGTTTTCAGAAAGGCCTGTGTCCACCTGGCCATATAAAGCCCCACTCTTCACTGTTTCAGATCACAATCTAAGACATGTAGCAGCCTACATGAGACATGTAGGAACTTAACACAATATGCAAAAATCAGTAAGTTATTTGAATAACAATTCACTCATTATTCACTGGAGCTGTTATAAAGCTGATAAACGGAGCAGAATTGGCTCTTTTCAGTTTAAATTAAGGACAAAAAGTTCCTTTTGTTTTCAGTTGAACAGATTTTCTTGTTTGTTGTTAGTATGTCATAGGTCAAAGAACACAGTGGTCAAAGGGCAATGCTTACATTGTGAATGTAGTATGTCTGGGAATGTGTCTATACTATACTACACACCTACACATTTCTTTAGGACTTCATCTTTATAAAATTCCAAACATACACTGTAAAAACTACTAACCTAAACTGTATGAAAAACTGATTCAAGCTGACTGTATTTCTGTTGTCACAACTCTCTTTAGATTTTAGCATGGTAATGGACATAACAATGTTAATGTATTTGGCACTTCTTACATACTACTGCTACACAAATAGCATATAAAAGAACCCGTAGCAGATATACAGGTGGAGCTGGGAAGGTGGAGGGTTTCAGAGGAACTCTGAAAGCATGCTGCAAAATGCTCAAGTAGATGCTAACCAGCCATTTAAATGTAAAGCAGTAAGCTCATTGGCTGTATAAGCAACATGAACCAATCAGCTTGTGCCAAGTCGTTTAACGCTGTGAATATCAAGTTACGTTAAAAAAAAAACCCATCAGCCTGTGCCATCTAGAGTTTCATGAAAGAACTTGGCATTTGGGTACACCAACTTGTAGAAATAACTCTTTAACTGCATTTTAATGTTAAAAAGCCATGCACTTCAGTATGTCTTGGTATGATTGATGTTTCATAATATTTTTTCACAACATGTGACTGTCAGCTGTAATTTAATTCTAAAAGACATATAACTTCTACAAGATAAATGACAGTTGCAACCAGAGTTTGCCAAAAGTGCAGTTCAATGAGGTCAACAGATGAAAAAAATACAGAATCAAACAGAAACAGAATTTTTCACATTTCAGCATTGTCTTGCGTGTCGAGTCAATGGCTGCACTTGGCAGAATAAAGTTGTGAATATGTAATTTTTTAATTTTAATTACAATTTTAGGGTTTGTGCGTGCGTGTGTGTGTGTGTGTGTGTGTTCCTGCTATTCCTCATGCTACAGGGACCAAGTGTCCCCACAAGGATATAAATATCAGTATTTCTTTTTTTTTGGTCTCTATGAGAAGAACAGAATAATTTTTTGAAAATCTAAAAATGCAGAAAGATTTCTGTGAGGGGTAAGTTTAGGGGTAGAGTTAGTGGAAGTGTCCCCCTCAAAAAAAAAAAAAAATCATGTTCTGGACTAAACGGGCACTTCAGCACTGAATCAACCTAAAAACATTAATTCACAACAAAACTAAATGTTAATGGATTAATCAGGTAGAATTACCTCTTTAAAGTAAGTGCAGGTCATCACTTCTTACAATGATAAATACCTATATAATTCTTACTCTTCTACTATAATTTTATTTCAGAATGTACATTATATTACACATTACAGTACTATGTTGTGAATAAAGAGTCATACATTTATAACAGTTGAGTGTGCAAAACTTCATGGTCTGAATTCAATAAAAGAAAATCCAGTGATTGGCAAACATTTTGACCTACCATGGTTTTAACAGACAGAAATGATACAGTGTACACCATTATTTCAGAAATTATAGGCAGTTTGGTGTGGCATTTAGCCACTGACTAACCAGCCCAATGCTGAGCACATATTTCTGAGGGTGTCAGCTGTCAGCCTTTTTCACCTGCTCTAGTGACAGTTATCCTCCATCAGCTTGTTAACCCTTTGTGAATAGCATTCATTTTCCATGTCTGAGGGACTGCTGTGACCAGAAAGTGTGTATAAGTTCCGTCCCAAAATCCTGTTGCAAATTCCAAAAAGGGCCTTCTTATATTGTTGCCGTAAGAGGGAGTAGACAAAAGGGTCAGATGCAGCTTTGCTGTACACCAAGCACTTGCTCATGATCCCCCAATAACGGTCGATTTTTACCGAAGGAGCCAGTTCAGTCAGTCTAGGACAAAAGAATCATCTATATTAATAAAGAAACATTTAATATGGCATTGTATTGGACGAATTGAACATTTATGACCATGTTGTAAACCAGGGGTGGGGAATGTTGATCCTGGAGGGCCGGTGTCCCTGCAGAGTTTAACTCCAACCCTAATCAAACACACCTGAACCAGCTAATCAAGGTCTTCAGGATGCAGTTAGGTTTTTTGGGGTTTTTTTTTTTCCAGGGTTGAAGCTAAACTCTGCAGGAGAGTGGCCCTCCAGGATCAACATCCCCCACCCCTGTTGTAAACAAATTACAATAAATTGGTGTTTTCTAGCACCCAGTAGTAGTCAGATTAATAAAGAAGTTTATTTAATAATCATATTATTGTCACGAATCTGGTTCGTGGTCTTTTGTCCGACTGCCACAAGAGGTCGCCTCTCCATCATATTGACTCTCACACCACATCACACTGGACGGCATTTCCCATCATCCATTGCACTGATGACACACACACAGCTGATTGCACTGATTGCACATACACAGCTGAATGCACTGATCACACAGCTGTCACCAATCACACGCTCACCTGAGAGCTATCACACACACTACATAAAACACACTCAGATCCTGATCTAGTTGCCGAGTATTGTCTAGCGTTTAGCACTCTCCTAGTGTTAGCTACTGTACCAAGCCATTCCGTGTTTTTCTATTTAGTCCCTAGTTTTGTTTTGCGTTTATCACTCTCCAAGTGATAGCTGCTTTGCTGAGCCTAGTTTCTAGTTCTAGTTTAGTCTTGTCATTTTTATGTCACCCTGTTTCCTGATTCCTGCTCGTGTCCCTTGGATTAACCCTTGTCTTGCCGCTCGGACTCTGTTTGTTCCTCGTCTGGATTATTGCTCACGTTATCGGACTATCCCTCTTTTCAAGCCCTCTAGATATTGTTCGCTGATCAAAGACCCACGCTTGCTCTACGATTACTCTTGTGTCTTGCCTGTGCTATACCCGCTTGCTGTTGTTTGACCCTGCTTGTGTTTTGACTGTTCACTAATAAAAGCTTGCACTTGGATCCGCTCGCCTCATGTCCCGTTGGCTCCGTTACAATTATATAATAGGGCCTTCTTGCAATAAAGTATTTTTATTAAAAATGTTCAATAGCTTTATTGTATCCAGTGCTTTATGTAAATATACATATATTGGTCTTCAAAAATAAACCCACTCTGATAAATATTCACTGGAGTAAAAAATGTGACAACTAGCCCCAGTCTCTTTTGTACTATTATACAGTGCAATTACTATTGCGATTGAAGTACTGTAATATCTGTTTATTGGAGAGTATGTGTAAATTGTGTAATAAATTATGCATTATCATTACTCTGAGAAATGTTCCCTGTAGTAAAAAAATGTGACAACTATCCCCAGTCTTCCCTGTACTATTAGGCCTATGCATATAAAAACATACTATTGTTATTTTAAAAATATCTGTTCTCATAAATCATAATAACTTCTCACTGTATCATGCTAAAAGTATTTGCAAAATGTTTACAGTTATTTGTATTTTATGCTCTCCGTCCATTCTACTAAAATATGTATTGTCATAATGCAATACCGTGTTATGACATAGGGGGCGAAGCACAGGACGAACGACCCGATGAAAATGCAGATTTTCTTAGTGGCCCTCTGTCTCCTTTTCTTCTGCTCCAGTAAGCACCGTTGTTTTACACTAAAAAGTTTCAAAGAACACGTCACGAATACACATGCTTATAATATGTGCTAAAATATTGTAATCATTGCTATATCATGTTTTAAATGTACCTCGGATGAATGTCGACAAGTAGTAAAAGTGTCTGCACCGTTATGACATCTATCCTCTTACAATGGAAACGCGCCACTTGTAGCACTTTCAGGTAAGCAAAGCATAGGATGAAAAGCGAGAGGGCGAAGGTACACGCGTGGAAGACCGCGGTGAACACCATGAAGTGACTGCGGCTCTCAGCATCTTCTCTCAGGTGCACGGTGCAAGACGCGTACGCGGGACTGTAACCGACCCAGGACAGCAGGAGAGCAGTGAGCGAGAATGCGAGCGAGTGAAGCCAGGCATAGCTGACCATTAGCGCGGCATTCTTGAGTTTCATTTTGCAGGGATAAGTCAAAGGAAAAACCACGGCTATCCAGCGGTCTATGCTGAGAGCTGCCATGCTCAACATCGTGTTGGTAGTCAGAAAAGTATCCATAAAGCTCACTGTATAACAAAAGTGGTCGCCGAAAGGCTTCTGGTGTTTTACGACCCCAAGCAGGGTAGAAGGCATGTTGAGAACAGCGATGAGGATGTTGCAGAATGAGAGGTTCATGATGAAGATCCCTGGCACCTGTGCACGAACTTGTGCGCTGCAGGTGAAACATAATAACACCAGCAAGTTCGCCACGAGTGACACCACTGCAATTACAACGATGAGTAGTTCTAGAAATATATCCAATAAGTTCATGACTCTGTCCAAAGTCAATAGCAGCTGATTTGTTGCGAGTTTTTGTCCGTGATCTCCCTTTGGGTCCTCGGTGGCTCATCTTTGCTGCTTTCCATTCTGCTTTGGTGAAAATGACCGCCGTTAAGTGTCGGTCATTGTCGATGAGTGCTGTCCAGTGTGCTGAAGAGATCTTTGACTGATTTGATTATCGTCGCATCATCACCTTTAAACCAACTGAATCCTGTCGTCCACATCTACGGAGTTAATATTTGTATGATTTTAAATTAGGCACCGTAATACAAAGCGCTCGACAGTATAAGGTGAATTGAGAGCGCGCAGTCGGAGCGCGTGCTCATGCGCATTGAATTCTTCTTCTCTGAGAGCTCCCGGCTCACGTGCAGCCAGTTTATTACATGTGACGTTTGCTTGACAAATTGCAGTTTGGCCAGTGGGAGAGAATGTCGATGGAAGATATTATTTTTTTTAAGTCCAAGGAAGTTGCAAAAAGTAAAAGAATTCATGTTACACAGTACCTTTTGCGCTCTGTGGCATTTAAAGATTAAATATCCCAGAAAATACAGAAGATTGATTATAGGCCTATACACAATAGCGAGAGTAAAAGCATTACACGACTCCAGCCCATCAGTGAACGTCTTGAGAAGCGAAAAGATGCGCGTTGGGGAAAAAAAAAAATCCAAATTAATGCGGTTTAACTTTAAACCTTCGCTTCTGGCCAAAATATACCAGTCCATAATCCATAATAACACTTCCTCCAGTGAAAAGTCCATCCCCTGTTGTCCTCTCACATCACAATTCACTGCATATTTGTTTAGAACTGTTTTAGACTGTTTTCCCTTGTAAACGGTGCTTGATATGTGCACATTTCTCTCCTGATTCAGATGGAAGCAACGGTCTTAAATAAAAAACGTCTTACAATGAGTTTGTTTATTAAAAACATCCAGCTTTTCACTTCACAAGACATACTTAATGGATTGGAGTCTTGTGGATTACTTGTGTAGGCTATTATTGTGATGTTTTTATCAGCTGTTTGGACTCTCATTCTGACGGCACCCATTCACTTCAGAGGATCCACTGGTGAGCAAGTGATGTAATGCAAAATTTCTAAATCTGTTCCGATGAAGAAATAAACTCACCTACAATTTTTAAAAAAATTGTGTAACTACTTTTGTGTAACTGGAAATTGGAAATAAAGAAGTAACAGAGTGGAAATAAACAGCTAAAAAAATGAGAGATAGGCTACTGTAATTTTTATATTGCATAGCCTCTCTTGACGTAAGTGAATAGTACAGTAAAGACTTTTTTGATATAGGCACATAACATTTTCCATTTCCTTCTGCATTTATTTTTTTCTTGGAAGAACAAATGTGAAACAGGTGTTTATTTTACAAGCACATGCAAACACACACACGACTGCCCTCAGCAGGTAAAGCCAGGGCTATTTTTTTCATCATTACCATGGCAACTTGTAAAGTTATTTTGGACTCTTTATTTTTCCATCTTAGGTTTTTTCTTCTTCTTTAATCACTGAGGATAATTTTTGAAACACACCTGCCGCTGTGGTATTTTACAGCTGCTGGTGTGTGTACTATCGTGTACAGTGAGACTAAAGATTCCTCTTAAGGATTTTCTTTATTTCTCAAAATGTCAATTGGAAAATTATTCATTAAATACTGAGAGAAAACTTCCATTATGTTTTAAGATGATTTCAAATAAGAGTCCTCTGTATTTAGAGCCAGGTGACTGTGTATTCTTATTTGATGGCAAAGTGATACCAACAAGTTTATCACTTCATTTAAGCTTTGGTAACACAACATAGTGTAATCATACTGTATATTATATTACGCTGTGACACAGAATACAGCTGAAAAATGTCTCTGTTGTGATTAAGCTGGTGGAAAAAATAAATACAGATTACAACATTATATGTTCAGGGGCTCTTCCACACACTGACATATTAGGTGTAATGCTCTCTTCATGTGTTTAGTTGTTAGCTCTGATCATAGTTATTTTAAGGTATGTTGATGGAAAACCTCTTCAAAATGTGCAGAGGAAATGTCCTGTGGTAAAGAAGGAAACCTTTTTGTGTTCACATTTTCAGCCCTGAGAGGACGTTACGCAATAAAGTGCTGATGGCAGAGCCACTTAAGATGTCAACAGTCAGGGTATACCTTGCTCTTTCTTTCCCTCTCTCTATTTTCATATATAAAAAGAGAGAGATTACATAACAGGATGTCTAAGGCAGGATGAGGTTGTTTATTTTGCATATGGAGGTGTACTGTACTGTACACTGTGAGCCAGAAAACTGAATCACATCCACATGGACACCTCTAGCCATTTTTCCCCACATAAACAAAGTAGGCTACAATAAACAAGTTTCTCCAAAAAAAACTGTTTTTCTGTCATCATGAGGAATGTCCATTTCCATTTGATACCAAGATAATGAAACTTTCTAATTCCTGTCCTTTCTCCATTTGCATTAAGAAAAATGTATTATGTTTAATAAGCCATTTTCCCATGATAAATGATTGGTTGGTTCCCACAATGGTGATTTCAGCTTTTACCGTCCTTGTGGGAATAGTAGGAAAACGTGACACACACACACCATATTGTCATTTATTGCATCAACGACAGTAATAAACCCACATTTGGTCTGATCCAGGATCACATCTGCTACTATATTTATGTCTTTATCAAATTAAGTGGCCTAATAAAATGTCATAGAATCAACAGACTGTTTGCTGTATCTAACCAAACCATGACTTCCAGTATTACACCCCATATTTATCAAAGGTACGATAGGGACACTGTAATTATGTTTGAATTTACTGTAAACAGACTTTCATGTTCTTTGTGTATTAAAACTAGTAATGTAAATATATATGAAAACACATATAAGAACAAGAGGAAGAGAAGACTGGTGGTTCTGCTATTGCTTCAGTTATGTTAATATGATAAGACAGGTTGACCATCCACCCCCTCCAGCTTCCCTGCACCACAGGCACACGCACAGCAGGCTGGCTAGCATTTGAAAAAGATCAAACTCTTTTCATCCATGTATAGATGTAAAATAATGTGCTTTCAGTTAAGATCAATAGCCATAATGCCCCCCCCCCCCCCCCCCATAACATTAAAATATATTGTGTATAGTGGAGGACTAGTTGATTTTGTAATGTAAATGGCTCTAATTTATATAAATAAATGAAATGTACATTGTAATGTGAATTTGCAAATACATAAACTGAATCTCTGTGGAATTACTCTACTGTACACTCTTAAAAATAAAGATTTCAAAAGGAGGTTTCACAGTGATGCCATTGAAAATCCATTTTGGGTTCCCTCAAAGAACATTTAAGGAATAGTTCACCCAAAAATGAAAACTCTGTCATTAATTACTCACTCTTATGTCGTTCCAAAACCCATAAGACCTTCATTCATCTTCAGAACACAAATTAAGATATTTTTGATGAAATCCCAGAGCTTTCTGACCCTGCATAGATAGCAACAGAACTACCATGTTCAAGGCCCAGAAAGGTAGTAAGGACCTCGTTAAAATAGTCCATGTGACATCAGTAGTTCAACTGCAAACCAAGACTATTTTTGTGTGCAAAGAAAACAAAAAATAACAACTTTATTCAACAGTTTCTTCTCTTTCCTGTCAGTTGCACGTCAAAAAAAGTATTCTCATTGCTTCATAAAATTATGGTTGAACCACTATCACATGGACTATTTTAACGACGTCCTTACTACCTTTCTGGGCCTTGAACGTGGTAGTTTCATTGCTGTCTATGCAGGGTCAGACAGCTCTTGGATTTCATCAAAAATATCTTAATTTGTGTTCTGAAGATGAATGAAGGTCTAACGGGTTTTAGAACAAAATATTTTATATGGACTGCATTTTCCTTATCAAATACTAAAATCTGAACATTTAGGTACACAAACCACTTAAAAACAGCATGCTTTTTTCTCTGCACTGCAGGCTTTTGTAAATTATTCACTAAAACTGCTGTCGCTGAAAGTTCAGCTGAGTCTAGAACTGAGCTCATTGCGTGCAGTTCTTGTTGTTCTTCTATGTGATGTCACGTGTGTAGGCATGTTTTCTCAATGGGTAATTGTGTTTTAAAGATTAAATATTAATGGTAAATATTAGTTTCAAATGCTTTAACTCCATAATTTCCCCCCGTCCAGTTTGGAGAAGTTCAAGGGAAGGATGGGAAGCAGTTTCCTCTGTTACTGTTTATAAAAGGGTTTCACCTGTATTGTTCATCACGTGTCATATTTATTAGATGCTCTATACGGCATCTTTCCCACAGATGACAGCTCTAAATTACCTTAACAGATCCGATATCTAACATGCAGGTAAAAATACCAGGTCATAAAATGTAAAGAAATGTAAAGAAAGGCAATAAAAACATTCCATAAATTATTCAACTTCAAAATTAGATGTATAGGTATAGGATGTATTCTGTCACTATCTTATAGTGTAAGCATCTATATGTTGTATTACATGTTTTTCTCAGGAAAACTGCCTTGTTTGCATTTCTTATCTTGTTTGCTACATAATGTTGTGGGTGCTGATTAACATCTTGTGTGACTATGGGGGCTGAAAACACCTCCAGATGGTTTATGCCTGAAAGTTGAGGCTGATTGGTATCATCTCAGAGGGTAAGTTCGCAAGAATCATGTTGATGAAATAACACAAAATAAGATTTAATCACACTGAGTGAAAGTGGACCCCGAGCCAGGCTAGCCTGGAGTGAACCCAAAGCCTGTTGTGAAATACGCTACTCCTACACAAAAATCCCATTAATTTTCCAGCTTCTCAAGCTCTCTGGGGTTTGAAGGAGTTCACTGTGGGTGATACTTCCTGTTTAATTCCTTTGTTAGCAACTTATTACACGAAAACGACTGGAATTTCAGTTTTGCAATGAACTTGTTTTCTCTTTTGATTTAATGGGCTTTCCACTTGTGTGTGTGTGTTCAAATGGATGGGGACATGTTCACACAAAATCCATCTTATTATGACTTATGAGTACATATATAACACATCCCAAAGTCAAAAGTTTCCTATCGTAATATCTATTGACATCATACAGTAAGATTTTATCAACACTTTATTATCTGTCGAAATTAAAGCACAGCAGAAAGGCATGTTTTATTAGCATAATTTCAGCATAACTTCCCCACGCTTACAGTTACTTTAACAACTACAGTATATGTATAACAGCAAGTTGCGGTTCATTTTTATTTACTTGGGCTCTTAATTTAATCCGTGTGACTAAGCCATTCTTACCCTGCCTTAAACATCTCTCCTCGTTTTTACAAGCCACTTAGCTTCATTTTGCCTTGTTTATAATGGAATTGTGTAAGCCCCCCCAGTAATGTATTTATTCCAAACAGCAATACCTCTGTAATCAGTGCTGGCTCCTTCCATAGTCTCTAGTATACAGTCCACATACAATAATGCACTATAAATTATTTTGAATAAATAATCTATAATGACTATTATTTTTAAGATTGCTGGTAACCAAACACTTTTGGTTCTCATTGACTTGCATTATATTTTTTTTGGCCATATACTGACACTGTTTGGTTAACAACAATCTTCAAAATATCTTCTACAGGTTTAGAACAACATGAGGGTAAATGATGACAGTTTTTTCATTTTCTGGGTGGACTGTCCCTTTAATAGGCACTGAAGCTTTTAAGCTTCAGAAAAGACTTTTTGTAACACTTTAAGGTTTCATATTTTAGAATTAGTTAACTACGTTACACTCTTAAAAATAAAAGTTCTTTATTGGTATCAGTCGTTCCATGAAGATCCTTTAACACCCATGGAAATTTTCCATTGCACAAAAGGTTCTTTAAAGTGGAAAAAGTGTCTCTATAGATTATTATTCTTCACACTTTGAAAATATGGTTCTTTTTTAACTGTTCACTTAAAGGTTCTTTTAGAACTGAAAATGGCTTTTCTATGGCATCACAGCCAAATACTCTTTTGGAACCTTTATTTTTAGGAGCGTGGTTAACTAAAATAAGTTAACAAAGGTTAATATAAGCTGTAAAATAATGATCATATTGACTAATGCATTAACTAATGTTATTTTTTATTGTAACTCCGTGAAACTAAAAATGTTTGATTTTTTTCTCTTTAATTATTTAAAGAAACTAAAATTGAATGGAAATAACTAATGAAAATAAATAAAATGAACCTGAATTGAGGTATTAATTAAAGCAATGATTTTATTATTTGCTTTCATTTTATTTAATTCATGTCTTACTCATTCGATGTGCACACCCACCCACACACACACACACACACACACACACACTGCAGCAGTCTGATTGTGTCTAGCACTCTACAGTGGTCTGAGTGTGACAGGTGAGAGTGAACCAGTTGACAGGTAGTTCTTATCACCCATAAGCACCTGCTGCTCTGAGAGACGGTGGGTCTGCTACTGCTGTGACATAAATAAAAAACAAAGCAAGTGCTCTCTTCCTCTTTCCATCTGCTGGCAGATCTGTAGAGTAGAATTAATTGAACGAATGTGAAGAATGCAGTTGAAAAGACGTTCCTGGACAAGGACAAAAGGAGATAATGCAGAATGACACAAAAGGAAACCAGAAACATTGAAAGACAGACAGAAATATCTTCATAAAAAGCATTAGAGAGAAAATATGTGGAAAACGTATGTGAGAAAACACATAACATGCTTTCTGAAAGGCCTTTAATCTTGGTGAGTGCTAGAAAATGTGTCTGCTATTTGAAATCTTCAAACACTGCCAGTTTTCAGGCAGGAGAATAAAACACAGCCTATTTGCTTGGTTTCATCATCTCCATCACCTTTGCTATTTCATTTCACATAATGGTTTTACATAATATGTGTCCAGATTAGCTTCAAAGGTGATTTACCTTGGCTTAGATGCTCCATTTGTAATAGTGTTAGTGTGTGTCTCTGTGGAGCTGGGATTCAGTCAGTAATTGCCAGAGTACAGTTGTGCAAAAGTATGCAGTTCCCTCTCCCCTATCAGTCTGTGTGCAAACTCTCTAGCGAGGCGGGCTGCATAAATGGCCACATGTGCTTACTTCAGCCTCCCAAAATAGAACTCTGAAGGAGTGAGTGATTAAAAGTCTGTTCCTCTGAGGTTATGAGGAAAATTCAGCAGTGGACAACAACATACGCATAGACACTGGGTCTCATTTTCTAACCGTTTGTGCACATTTTTTATTTTTTCACACAAAAATAATGTTTCATCAATACATTCACACTAAAATGTATACTAAATTACAATAAAATGCAAAACCAGCTGAAACCACATCTACACAAAAATGTAGTTTTTAGTGTACATTTTAGTGTGAACATATTGATGAAACATTATTTTTGTGTGAAAAGATAAAAAAATGTAATTTGTCACCATTCAAAAGTTCAGATTCAGTAAGATCTGTTTGTCTGAAAGAAAGTAATATTTTTATTGAGCAAGGATGCATTAAATTGATCAAAAGGGAAAGTAATGATATTTCTAATGTATAACATATTTATATTAAAAAAATGCTGTCCTTTGGAAATTTCTACTCATTACAGATTCCTAAAATAGAATTATATAACGGTTTCCACAAAAATTAAAGCAGCTCAACTATTTTCAACATTGATAATGAATAGAAATGTTGCCAATACTGGAATAAATAACATTTTAAACATATTAAAACAGAAAATAGTTATTTTAAATTGAAATAATAATATTTCAAATTATTACTGTTTTTACTCTACTGTTGATGAAATATGCTGCCTTGGTGAGCTTAAGAGACTTCTTTCGGAAGCATTTAAAAAATCTTAAGGACCCCCACCTGCCCACACACACACACACACAACTTTTGAATTGTAAGTGTATATTATCATAAATAGAATAACTAAGCAAAGTATTGCTTTTTCTGAATAACAATAAATAAAAATGAAATGACAAAATGTAGTCGCTGAAGCTCAAGCATGAGTAATGCATGAGAGAGAGCATGAGCAAACAGGAGAGAGAGAGAGAGAGAGAGAAAGCAGAAAGCACTTACAGACATGGTTGGAGTGTTTTATGCAGATTACTAGCTGTGGACATACAGTGCATTCTCTTTTAGAAGAAATCGGAATCATCAACATTACAAGGAACATAACAAATACAGTATGTGTGTAGTGTATACACACCTGCTGTGTATTCACACAAAACTATCTGCGAACCAGGCCCATTGTCTAGAATTTCATCAGAACACCACAGGGTTGCCTCAACTGTTGAAAACAAATAACATCTGGAAATAGTGGGTAGTATTGACAAAAGAGAGAAAAAAACAGATCAGGTGTCTCAAACTACCGGCCCTTGGACTACATTTGTTGTTCAAGATAGTTGTATACTGTACATCCCTCAAGTGTTTAGTTTATACTTAACTCCGGTCTTAAATCAGTTTTCACTTCCTGGATTTTGGTTTGGCCTTTAATGTTGTTTAATGTTAAACATAGCCTAATATATAATTTTCCAAATGGTTTATTACAGACTTAAACTACAAACATAAACCTGCAGCCTACATAAAGCCAACAAACAAGATGCTTTCATCAGTCAAAAACCGTTTGTATGTGGGTGCGCTAAATTGTATGTCATACAAATGTCTCTTTTAAGATCAGAAAGAATCTGTAAAGAATTATATATCGCCTTATAGGTAACATGGCAATATCACTTTATATAGGGCAATTTATGTCATATATGTGACCCTGGACCACAAAACCAGTCTTAAATCGCTGGGGTATATTTGTAGCAATAGCCAAAAATACATTGTATGGGTCAAAATTATTGATTTTTCTTTTATGCCAAAAATCATTAGGACATTAAGTAAAGATCGTGTTCCATGAAGATATTCTGTAAATTTCCTACTGTGAATATATCACAAATTAATTTTTGATTAGTAATATGCATTGCTTAGAACTTCATTTTGACAACTTTAAAGGCCATTTTCTCAATATTTTGAGTTTTTTGCACCCTCAGATTCCAGATATAAAAATAGTTGTATCTCTGCCAAATATTGTCCTATCCTAACAAACCATACATCAATGGAAAGCTTATTTATTCAGCTTCCATGTGTTGTATAAATCTCAATTTTGAAAAATTGACACTTTGGTGTCACTTTGGTTTTGTGGTCCAGGGTCACATATTACATTGCCACATGGGTTACATTAAATCTAAAAACTAATGTGATCTAACTCAAACTCATAAATTAGTTGTCTTTTGTAAGCAGTGTCATCACTACTACAACTACAAATGACAGTCTATGCCTAAAGGAAGCATTAGTCAGCAGTCCAACATATATTCATTACATGAATCAGGCTCTTCTCTGAGATGTAGCTTACAGACACAAATACAAACTCATCCACAAACAACTCAGCCCCTATATAGTTTTAATCGAGATTAGTTAATAAAATCATGAAATTACCTTATAGTTAGTCTCCCCATTTTAATGCTGCTTAGTAACAGCTGTAACTAATCTCTCAACTGTCAGTGCCAGAGATTGGAATGATTATCTGTTCCTGATTTGTAGATTATCCCTGATTGCACAGTTTCTTGTGTCTGGGTTCGACCCTGTATTGTCTCCTCATGTGACCTTTACCACATAATCACTGCATGACTGGCATGCATTACAGATAGCAAGTTTCACATCTATCAAGCATATACTGTGAGACAACAAAATGTCATTGATAGCTTGTGGGCTTTTTGGGGTCGACTCGGGACTCATTGAGATGTAGTTGCCATGTGGATGACTTTCTCTGACAGATTGGTCATTTACATATCACAGCCATGAACCCGGCAGATCGACCAAAAGATTCGGTGTTTATACTCAGTGGTTTATTTTAGAATGAAGTTTTAATAACTGACCAATCAGATGATTTTAACTGGTGTTATGTAGAGCATTAAAGGTAATATAACTATATAGCTTGCAAACAAACCAATAAAAGCAAATCTTCTTTGTTTGACATCGAGACAAAAGCTTTCAAAGAGAGTGACTGCCATTACAAATTCTGGCAAGTCATCAAGTTGAAATGACACAGAGAATCTCTAAATACTGCAGTATGGCTGCAGATGAGCTAGATATGATAAAATTTGCATGATGGCTCTCAAAAAGGACATTCACTGACATTCAGACTCGGAGGTTCAGAGGATGACATCATCCCATAAATTTATGCATGTATCTGTGCATTTGAGGTTGGGGATTTTGAGTGTATACAACATCACTGGTTCCAATATATTTAAAAAAAAACATTTAAAAAATAACATGCAATGAGTTTAACAACTTTAATTATCATCTAAAAATCATCTTATCTTTTTATCCATAAACCAGATGTCATAACGTCAGTATTAGCACAGCGTGTGCAGGAAACAGATAATCTGTACTGGCCAAGTGACAGTGGAGCAGATGCCAGTGTGTCTGTGACCGGCTTCTAACCACTTTGGTCTACTATGTGTTCCAGAGGTATGAGTCTCCAATGAATTTATACCGCTTGAAGAAAAAAAATCCATGCTAAGGTAGGGTGATCATACATCCTATTTTTTCCTGGACATGTGCTGATCAGGATTTGGCATTGTTTGACTTGCTCTCTACAGTCCTCATACATTGTGTGTTTATTTGCATTGCTTCTTTGACAGTTCTCTGTAGATCCCACTTTCTCGCACACCATGACTGATTATGTACAATGCCTGCATGCTATTGGTCAAACTATTTTTCAGTGTGAAAACAATAGGAAAACAAAGCCAAAACCCAGACATTTTAGGCATCTTAGAAATCCTGGCCCGACACGACCAGAAAAAAAGAAGATGGATGGTCACTCTAACTAAGGAGCCTCTGTGGGAGGGCCCCTCTGGATCAACTCAATCTGTAATTGTATGTGTCTGTGAGTGATGCTCAATGGTGCAAAAGTAATAGGAAGAGAAAGAAAAAAAGAGACCTAAATCACTGGATTATAAATGACAGAAGCATATAGATGACTCCTGGCTTGCCTTCTATTATAATGCTCTGTTACACAATTAGTGTGAAAGAGAGAGAGTTTGTTATACATATGAAGGAGATCTGGCATGCAGTGTCAGTATTAAAATATATCACCATGCATATTTGTGCACCTTTTTTTCCCTTAATCATTAATTAAATGTTGTTTTTCAGTAGAAATTTCTGAACAAGTTCATATGGGAGGCAAAATTGCATATGGTAATAAGACTCCTTTTCAGAGAATATACACTGTACATATTTAATTAATTTTAAAGCTAAGAAATTTAGGAATGTGCAGTGATGTTAAATCATTAAACAACACAGAGAGAAGGACTTTTCAGATGGACTAATATTTGCAATACTGGGAATATGGACTGTTACTTGTTACTAGATGTTCCAGCTACAAAACGAAAAATGCTGATTAAGAACATGATGTTTGCTGACATTTGAAGATGTGAATTAAGCAAAAATCTGGTGGAAAAACAACTCTGGTACTCATTACCATCCTGAGAAAGGTTATTATACTAGAATAAACACAAGAAAGTAGATGCATCAGTGTGCCACGTCTCTCACAGAGCAGGACTTAACTTATGTCTAAACAAACAGCATCATCTAGTGGTCGGTCAACAGTACTGGCTTCAAAAAGAAGAGACGATATTATAGCTATTGACAGCTTGAGTAAATCAGTCACAGCTGGAACCAAGCAGTGTTTACAGTAAAGTGAAAAAAGTTAAACATCTTTCAAAGAATTTCATGTCTAAACATGCAGTAACATCGAACAAGTGCACTCAAGCACGACACACATTGCTGTTACAAAAGATATGTAAATATATGAATGAAACAGCACTTAAAACAGTAGGGTTAATAAGGGTCAAACAATCTGCAATATTTTTTTTTATAGGTGCATGTGGCATGAGCTTGATTGGTTTGTTCCTCCAGAGGGTGCTCACTACCATCTCTAACTGTAATATAGCCTCACAAACTGGACTAGACAGAAAGTATCTGTCTGCCTTCACCACCTTAAGCTTTATCCAAGATTGTAGGAAATGGAGACGTCAAAGAACCCTATTTTAACTTTTGCCAAGAAAAGGTTATGTCTTTTATTGAAGAAAGATGACAGGAAATAGCAGGAGGGAGGAGGAGTATGTGGGGTTGGGAAATGACGCTGTTTGGCCTCAGACTTGTTTCCTCACAGGAGCAGTAAAAACCTGATGTGCCATAAGCATGTGTGCTTCTGCTGTACTATGGCTCTGGTATTAACATGTTAGGTCAAAAGCAGTCCAGTATATTTTAGAAATTTATACTAATAAACACTGTTTAAAAAAAATCTAAAATACTATAACTGAAGTCTGCCCCAAAATCCACAATAATGGCATAATCCCACAGCTCTACCACAACATGAACCAAAACAACCAGACAAAAGGTTTCTGAAGTTCAGATCAAGTCCACAGTAAAGATCTTGAGGTTTCAGACCGCTTTGTCACAGCTTTGGCTTTACTTGCTCCAAAATAAACTAGGACACGTACATGAGAAAGTGTGTTGGCAGCCAAAAAGAATACTACATCATCCTTATAACTCTCAACGTTATTCAAGATCTTACTCACTAACGTAGTATGTGTAATAGGAAAAATGTGAAAGCTAAATTACCGAGTTCAAGTTGTGTGCACTTGCTCACCAGCATATTGTCAGCAGTGCTAAAACAGTGTTTGTGTGTGCTGCATGAATGAACCTTGCCACCTCCTGAACCAAAATTAGGACTAGTCAAATCTGCTTCTTGCCATTGATGAACGATTTTTCAACATCATCTTGCTTAGCAATATTATATTAAGCTATTGTTAATGTGTGACGGATTACATAACATTATTGGGTGAACTGTCCCTTTAGGACTTGATTCCAGAGAATATACAATGGGGGAAAAAAATATTTGATCTGACAAAGAGATGATCAGTCTATAATTTTAATGGTTGGTTTATTTGAACACTGAGAGACAGAATAATAACAAAAAATCCAGAAAAATGCATTTCAAAAAAGTTATAAATTGATATGCATTTTAATGAGTGAAATAAGTATTTGACCCCTTCGCAAAACTTAAAAAACTAAAAAACTAAATGACTTAGTACTTGGTGGCAAAACTCTTGTTGGCAATCACAGAGGTCAGACGTTTCTTGTAGTTGGCCACCAGGTTTGCACACATCTCAAGCCCGGTACACACCAAGCCGACGTCGACGATCTAGTGGCGACGAAAGCAGACTGTGGGGTCGGCCGACGTCGGCAGCGTCATGGGTCCAAAGTTGCCCTGACACACCAAGCCGACGCTCAACAACCGACGGCCAAGTAGCACGTCCATTCTACGCCTTTCTCGCGCACTGGTTAGCCAGCTGAACAGCCAATCAGAATGATCAGATGGCCCGACTGACCGACGAGCTCCGACGCCGATTCAACATGTCGAATCGGCCGAAAACAAGCCGACGAGGACCAACTTCAGCCGACGGTGCGGAACACACTGAGAAAACTTAGTCGGTCGACGAACAAAAACTGCCCGTCGGCCGACTGTCGGCTTGGTGTGTACCGGCCTTCAGGAGGGATTTTGTCCCACTCCTCTTTGCAGATCCTCTACAAGTCATTAAGGTTTCGAGGCTGATGTGTGGCAACTCAAAACTTCAGCTCCCTCCACAGATTTTCTATGGGATTAAGGTCTGGAGACTGTCTGGGCCACACCAGGACCTTAATGTGCTTCTTCTTGAGCCACTCCTTTGTTGCCTTGGCCGTGTGTTTTGGGTCATTGTCATGCTGGAATACCCATCCACCACCCATTTTCAATGCCCAGCTGGCTTCAATGCCCTGGCCCTGACTATACATGGCCCCGTCCATCGTCCCTTTGGTGCGGTGCAGTTGTCCTGTCCCCTTAGCAGAAAAACACCCCCAAAGCATAATGTTTCCACTTCCATGTTTGACGGTGGGGATGGTGTTCTTGGGGTCATAGGCAGCATTCCTCCTCCTCCAAACACGGCGAGTTGAGTTGATGCCAAAGAGCTGGATTGTGGTCTCATCTGACCACAACACTTTCACCCAGTTCTCCTCTGAATAACTGGCAAACTTCAGACGGGCCTGTACATGTGCTTTCTTGAGCAGGGGGGACCTGTTCATTATTCAAATAAACCTATCATTAAAATTATATACTGATCATTTCTTTGTCAGCGGGCAAATGTACAAAATCAGCAGGGGATCAAATAATTTCTCTTGAATTGACTTTTGGAAATTGCCATGAATCTAACAAAATTTATCAGGTGAGGTGATTTGTCAAGTATATTTTATCTTGTTCAATATTTTAACTGGAAAAAAAATAATAAGAAAATTACTTTTTGCAGTGTGGGACTGAAGCAAACCTCGGGTGGAAGAACAGCTCACAAACAAGCAGAGAACAACAAATATTTTAGAATAAACACAATAATGTTAGCAAAGCTAGAATGTTTGTGAATGTTCAGCCTTGCCAACTCCTGAAATAAAAATCAGACACTTAGTTATGTCTTCTTCTTGTCCTTAGATGAGCTATTTACATCATCTTGCTTAATGCTATACTAAATTATTATATGCACACAGTCTCACAGCCCATGTCAGAAAACACAAATATGAGAAAATGACTCTATAAACATAACCTTAAAGATTCTCGGTGTAGAAATATTTGTCTTCTCTTACTAGTAAACAACAAACTGCTCAAGACAAACACTTTACTTCTAAATGATCTCAGAACAGAGTAGAGAAGAACTGGTGTGTGAGTCAGACAGTGGACATGTGTTCAGAAGTGACCTACTTCCAGAAAATGGTTGCCTGCGAACTTTAATTATATGAATCATCCACTCAAGACAGGATGCATCAGCTATTATGTATCCTTCCAAATAATACATTTTATTAACACGCAGTGTTTGACATTTATCATCTTTTGAGGGTTAAGCCAAATTGTTTTTATTTTTTAAATATTTACTTTATATTAATTGTGTGTAAAAATAGTGTCTAGAGTGACCATGTGAAACTCGTACCTAACATTATTGTATTTTTTTCTGCAACCACTGCTAATATGTTTGAAGAAACAAAATCAAGCGTGTTATAATTTGTTTGTGCTGTCTGTGTAGATGAGATGTGTTTGTTTGCACAGATAAGTGTCACATTTCACCAGTGTGCCAATCACACCTACCTGTCTTCAGGACAGCGGTGGAGTCACTATAGGCTTTGCTAGATGTTTTGGATTATGCCTTGAAGAAATAACACTGCAGAACTGCTCTTGAATGTCTGAGATCACCTTAAAAGGAAAGTAGGTTACAACGTTTGTTGAGAACATCTCATCCAGCAACATTCTTCAAAATATATTTTAAGAAACTATAAACTGTGAATTATTGGAAACAGAGGAAGTCCTGGATTGCAGCAAGCTATTTCATAACATCTGTCTGTAAGGATTTAGGACGGTGACGAGAGAGAAAACAGTTCCAGGAATTGAAGTATAAACTCATCCTCAACCAGTCCCACCTCAAAGAGAACTAATTCCTCCTTTTTCTTTTCATATGGCCAACCATGCTAAACACTAGCTCTAAATGCATCGTTTTAATGCTGAAAACTCACCACAGTTCACACAGAATGTGTTTTTGCACCGAAAAAGTCAAGAGGCGAGGAGTGGAATGGGTAAAAAGCTAGGTCTCTCCTTTTTTAAGTTTCATGAGTTTCAAGCAAAACAAAGATGTCCATCTAATGCATGTTTACACAACAACAATAAACGGAAAAGCATGGTGTAATGCACAAGTTCTATGTTGACGGAGCCTCATATGGCTGCAACTTTTTTTTCTTACGCTACTGATTCAACTTTGCCATTGAGAGTACTGGAAAAAATGTACCAATTATTGCTTTGTCTGTTACCAAACCAAAAATAGTTCCAACCAAAGCCACCGTTGCCACACAAGCAACATACAGTGGTGTTCTGTTCCTGAACGATTCAGTGTTCTTGAACAAAACGCTTAACCTGTAAATGATACAATGAACCATCTACACAGTTTTATTTTTGAATGAATTGGTTGAATGAATGATTCAAATGAGTCACTCACAAATATTTTCACTTGGCGTCATCTACTAGCATAACAATCTATAAAGCCAATCCCCACAAGACAGTCATCACTCTGGAATATGAATGAATAAATAAATATAAACATAAAAATAATACATTTTGCTGTTTTTATTTATTCCTCTATGTGTAGGATGTTACAGGACTGAACTAATGTCAGGAAGTCTGGATTTCTTCTGCCTGTTCCTGCTCCAGAATTCACTGTGTGATACAAATAATAATTAAAATAATTGTGATAATCCTAAACATTTGATTACAATCATTAAAGTCCTTGTAAATTGTAAAACAGTGTCAGACACTTTGAAAAATAATATCTGAGTCACTTATCAAAATACATATTTATTTTACAAATATTATGTTTTCAATAAAACTAATAAACAATATCAGCCATTGCCTTGACAAAAGCTGTGTGCAAAGAACACTGTAACTGGTGTATTTCCTGTAAGCAACAGTATCATATAAATTTAAAATAATACACTTCATGTGCCAAAAACATTCAGTAGCCTATGCATAAAGTGTATCGACAAATTGCCTATTTTATTTTTCTAAATGATTACTGATCTTTCAGTCAGTCCTACTCAGTCTTGAAGGAAACATTCAATTTACGAGACAATTTTTTAAAAAAATGGTCAGAAGTAGTTCGGTAGGCAATTGTTCTTTTTTCCTCCATTTGTCCTTTGAAACCCAGATGCAATGACATGTGCTCCTCTTACTGTAGAAACTCAAGCACACTTAAGTCTCTAGCAATCTGCTTCACTTGTGCTTGTCCTTCTGATCACTCCACTGGTTCCCCATCTCTGACATTGTCACTGCATGAGGATATTAGGCTCAATGTTAAATAGTAGGTCATCATTACCACGCCGCACTTCCAGAAGGAGGGGCATGTCTTCCTGAATTGCCTCCTGTAATTCTCCAGTGTTGACCAAAGGATGGCCGTTTAGCTTCACTATAATATCACCTGTTTCGAGCCCACCTCTGTGAAAATGAACCAGTGAAAGGAGAATGACATGTGACATTTGTTTTGGGTAAATCAGTGCATGATTAAAATTAAATCTTCAAAATGCATTTTAAAAAGAATCTGAGATGGACAGAAGTTATTTTTTGGCTGAGACATACTTCTGAGCTGGGGAGTCTGGGACAACTTCATGGACAAGAATTCCACCGCCGATATCTGGAAAGTCTGGATTATGCCATTTTAACCCCTGGACTAGGCTGAGGAAAAGAAGAAAAATAGAAAACCTGAGATCTGAGGAAAAGAAAGCAGACACAGATGACTCCTTTTAAGAAAGGTTACTGATTGAACCTAGATATTTAAGCAATGAATTCAGCTTATGTTGGCTTTATTTTTTGAATTTGACACTATTAAATGAGAAAAAAGCATTGATGACGATGCATTGATGATTGATTGACATAACATACTTCTCTGTTAAAGTGACCATTTTGATTCCAATAAATCTTTTCTTTGGGACTTTTACATCTGGAAGAGAAATTATTAGGTTTAAAAATTTGTACAATTTCATGGTGCATTCAAGTTGTATCAGAAAAATTGTATTTATGAGTTGAACGCACATAAACACTATAGCCAATATGACTTGTTTAAGCCTGGAGATTCCAGGTTCGGGGCATCTCAGTAAGAAAACATGGTGAATGTAATGGATGGAGCATCTGCACTGATGGTAGATTTGTTGAAATTAATAAAATTATCATTTTAAAGCTGCATGTATAAAATATGATAACACTGTACAATTACAAAATAGTAAATAACGATTCAGTTAACAGAATTTTTATAAATTGAACAAGGAAAAACACACCTGATGTGCATTTTTAGTCACCTTTTATAGTAGAGTTAAAAAAATCTTGCTCTGTTTTTTTTAGTAAGTAAATACTGTAGGTACATCAGCATCTTGCTTCAACCAAAGTGATTTGAATGCATCTGACATCATAATCATGACTTCCCAACTCATAAATACAAACTTCCCAGGAGGACTTGAACACACCAGTAGGTAACTGTAGAACCCTGGGCTGAGTGTTATTCACAAACAATAGCTTAGCACAAACATTTGCATTGAACAAATAAGAGCCTTTTTATTTGTTAAACACTAAAGCAAAGAGATATTGACTTGCAGTTAGCTAACAGCAGATTACTGGGACAAATTCATGCAAAGCAATTTTATATTAGGTTTGATAAAATGTTAACAACCCAGTTTAGCTTTCTGGCCTAAACTTCTTTAGTTCCTCTCACAGTAATTTAACTACATGATGGACCAGTTAAATATTGATTCTGTCATAGCTTGCATGTTTGATGTCATCAGGCTGGCAAGATGACTAGCCGCTAGCTAGCAAAGTGAAATTTGCTAGCAATTACCTCACCTGAGGCAGTCTTCATAGCTTGAGACTGTGTGAAGTTTGTCCTGACTACCCTTTGTTTGACTGAAATCAAAGTAAAGGACACCAAGGATGTAATAGACAGGGCTGATTCACACATAATGTATTTTTGTTTTGTAGCCATTTTGTTTTAACTGGCAGACCATCATTTAAGAGGTGGCACTTTTTGCAGGATAACATTTGTACTGATGCATTCATTTTGGAATTGCGAACAAAAATGTCAATTTTTGCAATTAGTGCATTACCTCTGTGCTTGATGCTTACCTTTCTGCTCTTTATCATTAGATTCATCAAGGAATTTATTGATTCGGTCTGATGGAATTGCAAAAGAGATCCCTGCAGTGACTTTTAGTGTGTTTATTCCGATCACCTCACCGTCCTAAAATGACAGAAATATCATGTAAAAAGTTAGCACTATTAAATGTATCTAACCAGATTTAAACTTCATTCACACTCACCAGATTAACAAGTGGACCTCCTGAGTTTCCATACTTTGTTGAGGAATAAAAAGGGAAAGAGAGAATCAAATTCAGCCAAAACAATTATTTAAACACTTGCTGTAGCCTGCAAACAGCATTCTCTTTTCTCTTACATTGATGATAGCGTCAGTTTGGATGTAGTCCATGTCAGAGTCATGGATGCCGAGCTCTTTTCCATCTCTCTGTGTTGTGCTGACGATGCCTGTTGTGACTGTGTTCTGAAGCGCAAATGGACTGCCAATGGCAACCACAAACTCACCAGGCCTCAGGTCAGCAGACTGACCCAGTGATAACACTGGTAATTTTTTCTGCAAGAAAAATAACCCAAACAATTAATGCAAATTAAATCAACTGAAATATGATTCAGTCGATCTGTGCACCACTAATGGATTTTTTTCTTCCTTGACACTTCCTACATGTTGCAGTTTATTGGCGATAAGCCAATAAATCTTTGTGAGTCTTTGAATCTGTCTTTCAAAGATTCATTAAGCATTGAACAAAACAAGTGACTGGCTATATTTGGTTTAACATATATTTATATGTCATATCTTTATGTTTTTATACAGCAGAAATAGTAAGAGTATTATGGTGCTTTTCTAAATTAAGCCATTTTCTTAATGAGTAAGACTTTGAATCAATCACGACTTATTCTTTGGTCAAATACAATCAAATAAACAAAAAAACAGCCAGCATGTGACTGACATTCGATGTTTAATCCTGAATGTTTTCAGCATTAAATGTTTTGATCTTTTGAAAAAAGTTGCTGAAACAGCGTCAAAACATCCACAGTGATTTGATTTGCAAAATCTAATCAAAATTTAACAGTGATTCCATGACGTTGATTCACTTGAGAATAAACATCGAAATCCCTACTGGGATGGGGATATGAACTTTTGCTCATGGAATATTTCTTAATTGATAACACTGTCATGTTTTTCCTGTTCTTGTGTCCTTTTTTAATGGACTTTTAGTTTATAGTTTTTTCTTGGCTCTTGTTCCTTTCCAGTTGTCATTAGTCTCATTGTTTTCCAGTTGTGTCTAGTTAATCTGGTTTGCTCCTGTGTATATTAGCCCTTTGCTGCATCCGAAATAGCATACACTCTCTCAAAAAAGTATGTTCTATATAGTATGAGTGTGTGTAATATGAATGAAATCTGGACATCCCTTCACTCCCATTCATAAATCCTCTTCTGTGGCCTCATGGGACAGTAAAGTGTCCATCATATGCACATTTCAGAACCTCGGCATAATAGTAGGCCATCCGGGTACTTTTGCCTACTCTGTTACATATACTATGAATTCGGACATACTTCTTTTATCAAATACTGTTTTTCACCCCTACTAAGGATTTCTGGATGCAGTCCTTTTTTCTTGGATTCCTGGATTTCTTGTGTTTTTGTTTCATTCTAATAAACTGCTTGCATAAGATCTTACGCCACTCCGTCACTGAATTGGCCAACATTATACTACGTGAGCAAACTGAACTGATTTTATTACTTGCAAAAACATATGGACAGTCTGTCCAAAAGATCAGATATGAAAAACAAATCAGAATTGGGTGCACTGTGGAAAAGTCTAAGGCTGGAGAGCAAAAGATGAGGAAATGACATGAGCTGCTATAAACAGAAACAAAATATCTGCAAGCAATCCAGACTCTGACGTGGGAACATTCCTCAATTTTTGTTTCGAAAGCAGTCCCTATTCTGAATGTTTTTTTCTTTGATACTCTAAATCAAAAATGGGTTATGGAAATATTGCACTTGACCATTTACGCATCTCCATAATCAGAGCCATATGCATCAGGAAACAAAACACCTCTTACAACACAACACCTCCTGATTTCCCTCACACAAATGTAGGTCAACATGTGCAGCAGGTTACCATTAACATATCCAAGTGTGTCTAGACAAGGCGGATTGTGTGATATAAACCATCTGCCTCTGGAGTCATAAACATGGGATTTAGGAGTCAAAGCTGTAGCCATTTTTGGATGATTTGTGCTGAGGTTTTATACTCTGGAAGTTTATGAAAGAAAAAACTCTGGAGTATTGACTAACAGGTTTTGTGTCGGGAAAATCCACTGTAAAGAAATATGGTGACACCAGGAAAGGTTGAAGATTACAACTTTTCAGCCTCAAGGCTTTGTTCCACATTTACAGTACAATAAAAAATAAAGGACACCAGGGAAACACAATAAAATGTTAAAAAGAAATAATGATCCTGTTATTTTGAACAGTTTTAAACACATAAAGTCATTAATGCTTGTGAAATGATTCTTACCTTTGGGTTAATTTTGATAGTGGCAATGTCAGACTTCTTGTCAATGTCTCTGATGGAGGCCTCATATGTCTGGCCATCGTGTAGCTGCACTCGTAGATGCTGACGACCTGTAACTGCTGCGCTGCTAGCAACCACATGAGCATTGGTCACAATCAGACCGGACTGTGTCATTATAAATCCAGAACCACTTGACAGAGGTACATGACGGCCAAACAGCGGATGGCTGGACACAAACATTGAAAACAATGGTTATTGCACGACTAGGTGAACATTTCTTTTCTAGCATTGCTTGAAAGTAAAAATCAACTCTTGCCAGATTATAATAATGTAGATTGCAACATTATTAGATTATATAAAAACACCTTTCCTAGTGAATCTTCAATCAGGTGCAAAAATGACAAAAATATTCAGCTCTATAGCTATCGCCAGTACAAACATTACCAAATCAACATCATGAGAGCAGAATGGTATTTACTTCAGGAAAAGCTCGACGTGTGCCACAGCAGGGGCAATCTTCTCCACCACATCAGCGATGAAGTTATATTTGTATCTTGGGCTGTTCAGATGTCCAGGACCTATACTAGCAGAAAGAACCATTCACGTCAATGATAGTACATAATATGCCAGATATGAAGACTACTGGAATGTGACTGGCATTACTCCAGCCTTCAGCATCACATGATCCTTCAGAAATCATTCTAATATGGTTATATTTTTGGCAAATAAATGCGATCTTAATCAATTATCCAGAGTTGAATTTTTTTAATAGTTTGATTTTAAAATAGAAAACAGTTCTTTACCTATAACTATTAGTGGCCTCCACAGTACTCAGAACTAAATGTTCTGTTAGGTTCATGAGTTAGTGACACTCCCATTGAGCATATTACAAAGAAGAGATATAAGAAATCCATTGTAATAATTTGGATCTCTGCTCATCTGTGACTAGGTGTGTCACATTTATTACTTCCCTCAGATTCTGTGGGCTGGACACAGATGGTATTCTGTCTAGGTTGTTTTCTCTTTTCCAAAGCTTTAGTACAACAGGGCTAACAGCTGCATTTAGATGGTGTTTATGTTCTCCGACTCTGAGTGAAACTGTAGTTGGCACTGGAATAAGAGTCTACATCTCACTAAACATCCAAAGTCACACTGATGTTTCTGTCTTGTATGAAAATCTTAGCACTTTAAGTAACTGTCTTAGTGGAGACTGTGAAATTCCAAGAAGTCTCAATCAGACAAAATCAGACATGACTGTTGTCATTTAATCTCAACATGCCAACCACCAAGAGAAAAACCCTTATGTATGTCAACAATTTGACTGGAGTCTTAAACATATTTGCCTTTAGCAAACTACTGCAACTTTATGACAGGAAATACTGTCAAATACTGTGAAATTTTCTGATAGTGAACATAGGATTGGTTACTACTTAGTTACTAGTCCAAATCTACTGTGCGGCACCAACTCTAAGGAAATGTAATATATGAAATACTTATGCCATTTATGTTACCTAGGTGATATATAATTTTCACATAAATGGATCATTCCACGAAATCGGTGCCTTTTCCACTTGGAAAAAGTGAAAAATAAAATAAGTTGAATCAATATTTTTTAAATATCCATGAAATTAAGACACCTTAAAATGACAAGAAATTGTATTGTGCCATCTCTGGCTATGTAATTTATTATTTTTCTACCTCATGTTTTGGTATTTTTGTCAATCCTGTAACAGACACAAGCGTTACTATACTATAGTTTAATTAGAACTCATATGCCAGTGAATGATATAGACATTAGCTCAATAATATACCCAGGGTGACCTTTAAAATGTTTGAATTTTACACAGACAATCTTTAAAAACAGGGTGACACCTAATCTATGTCATCCCTGTTACCCACATGTCAAAACCTGTTACTCTAAAAAGTAACAGGTTGACAGTAACAGGTTTGACGATTTCAAACAAATTTGCTAATTGCTAGCTAATAGTCAAGTTAATAAAAGCACATATTGTACACTTTGAAAGGATATTATTTGTAGATATTGAATTGTTTAAATTTACATTTTTAAAATGGTAACAGGTTTGACATTGCATGGTGGCCCCTCCTCAGTCAAGCTTCATAAATCAACAAAAATAGAACATTATAGAGGAGTGAGAGAAACATCCTTATGTTTTAAGTGTTGGAATCCTGGTTGAGAGATCATGTAACCTCCTAGAAGTGATGTCACTTGAATGTACATTATTTTACAAGGGTTTACTGACGAGGGTAACAGGGCTGACATGATATCAGGGGACACCAATAAAATTATTTATATTTTATAGAAAAATGCATACTTATGCCAAAAACATTGCTTAACAATGAGACTATATTTAGAAATATATGCAAATGTAATTTTTTATATCATTTTGCCTTCAAAAACCTTACCCTTACCAGTATAGATGCTATTTAAATTATTTAAAATAATATTTAATTGACTTTTTATGTAATATTGATGAAAGCATACATAGTATTGTTATGTTTTTAAATTGCACATTTATTTGTTGTTATATTAAATCTATGTTTGATTATTTCTTAGGGATGCAAAAGGCACCAATTTTGTGGAATGACCCACATACATTCTCTGCGCAGATAAAGCCATTTATAACATATAAAATCCCCATAGTAAAATGTGTATATGTACATAATTTAATAATGTAGGCCCCTATATGATGATTTTAATGTGGTATGTATATGTAACAACCATATATATGCCAGCTTGACAACAATATAGGCCTATATTTTATTTATATATTTAACCTAAAACAACATATATACAAAAAAAACTGTATGTTTATTTAGGTTTTTAAAATAAATGTTTTAAATACTTTTCTATTTTTTATACTTAGCCTACTACTACTTGTATTTAGCATGGATATACATGTACATGACACACATGTCAAAAGTGTATTGCACATGCATAAAATAAGTAGTTCAAGTGATAGGTGACTGACCTGAGCTTGATGGTGCACATGAACCCTTGTGTGTTTGGGTTATATCGGGGAGTCCTCGCTGTTGCGCTTTACGCGCGGCTGCCCTCATCTTGCACACATTTCCGTAGGTCTTTCCGTCGCTGCCACACACTCTGTGAGTTTTCTTACACTGGCAAACTCCTTTGGAAAGTCGCTTACCGGCTGGAAATTTACATTCTAGCCCGTCGCCACACGGAGCATCATCCTTCCGCCCGCACGGCGCGCCCTCGCCCAGGCTGCACACCAGACAGCAGTTGCAGTGGTCGGGCACATACCCGCTGGGGCAGCTCGGGCTCGGACATTTATTCACATCACACTTGGATGGACATTTCGTCTTCGGCTCAGCCACGGCGAGGTCGTGCGTAAAGAGCACTGTAGCTGCAAACAGAATTACCTGCATTCCGTCTTTTTTCCGAGTACAGTTTAGTTGTCTAGTTTGTTCAATGAGCTACGACAGTAATTCTCTGTGAGATTGTTCCATAGAGAGCATCACGCGCTGATGTAGGCTAATGACGTGTATGCGTTTGATATTAAAATTCCTGAGGTTAAAATTTCCGTCTCGGGTGCTCTTCCTTGTGCTCTTTACGCTATATCATTCATTTTAAATATAGAATAACCAATCCCTGATTCTCGCACTCAGATGACGCGCACTCGTTCCCTCCACTCCACTAGCCTCCTTATGAAGTCTATTTACACTCACTAAGTGCGAGGTGTGAGAGAGGAGCACAACACATAGTCATCTATTACAAATCAAGCACATCAGATCAGAACACTATTTGCGGATGTAAATTTCATGAAGTGGATGTGAAATCGTTGTGTTATTTAAATAATACACGTTAAGTCTCCTAAATACATTTTATTTTGGCGTGATTTTAAAGTGACAGAACCTACTGCAGGGGTTGGACAAAATTTATCTTATGTTTAGATTTACACTGTCTATACTCTCACAGGTTGATAGTTAGTGTAGAATAAGTTGTCTTCAGCTGTGTTCTGCAATTGTCTGTTCTAAACTTTAGGTGTTTTTTAGAGCAATAGTCTTTATGATTATGACTCTGTAGTCAAAGCGTAACACGACTTAATAGGCTAAACCAAGAACAGCGAGCAAAGTATTCACCTGTATTAAAACCTCAAATTCCAGCCACTCAGCCTCACAAAACCAACATCCACGAGAGAGCTGCAATTGCTTTAATCTTTAACCACAGACGCCCATGCTAAAATGCAGCAAAGATGGTGTTATGATTACAAACATGGACAGTCAGAGCACTAAGATGAACAAATTAACTGACTTAAATATTATCAAACCACTGTGGGGAGAAGAGTGGGAAGCAGATTCCTTTCATCAACATCTCTGAAGCAACTGGCCAATGTTCTGACAGATAACATAGGCCTACGACTGGAGACTATTCAGAAGTTGTATGGTTAGAAGCTGTATTAAAGGCAGGCAAACTGTGGTAATAAACCTTAATAAAGATGTTCATATTGTTTTGTCCAACCCATGTATGTGAAAAGTTTTGCATGTTTTGTTTCCATATGTAACAATACACACTATTATATGTTATATATTATAGACTAGTATTGTAGCCCAAATCAACCATTTATAATATCAGACAAGGCAGCACAAATCAAAGGTAACATAGCTTACAAAGGAACACAAAAAGGAGAAATTACCCCACCCAGAGGCGAACACTGCACTGCAAATGACTTGGTACTGATAACACTTAGATTTCAAATAAATACCTGGTAAATAAAGGACAAATTAGTATATTCTTTTGTATGGAGATGAAAAAGCCCTACACAAAACACTACATAATGATTATTCTTGCATAACACACAAGGATTTTTTTTTTGCATCACATGACCTAGTTTACGCCCAGCTATTTACTGACATATTGCTCAAGACTTATTCATATAAACATTTTAACTAGACTTTATTTGGAATACTATTTGTACACAATGCACATTTCTTAATATTAAGCCTAAAATGTGTTTTAATGACACTGTTGATGAGGATTGTAAGATCTTTGAAAAATATTTGAAGAGTAGAAGTAGCAATCCACTTTAGCACAATCCCTTCAGTATATCTTTAGTTGGGTTTTAACTCTACTTTGGCACAATTAAAGTGCATTAAGTACAAAATTAGGTATTCATGTTTAGCAGACTTTAAGTAGCCTAGCCTATACGTTTAGTTTAGTATACAAAATGTACAATAGCAGGGTTTTTTTTATTAAAAGTACATATATATGTAAATGTATTTGTAGCATACTTAGCATTAAATAAATGTATTTCAAATTTTACGTTTCAGTATATTTATTTTTCACTAGGGTTGTTATGGAGAACCCAGAATTTCACTGTATTTATACCAGAAGATGGCGCTGGTATGATACTTCTTTATAAAGTCATAATTAGAGAAACAAATCATCTGTTTGGCAGCCGGGTACATTTTTTTCATAATGTCTTAATAAAATGAATAAAGTTTTCTGTGTGGTTAGGAGGTGGAAAATATCATGACAATTAAAGCTTCAGTAAGACAATTGACTCGTCTGAAGTCACCTCAGATGTTGACTGAAGGAAAAGTAGAAAGATTAACAATGAATCAGTTTAATTCTCATGTTTACTGAATTGCACAAATACTAAGTTAAACAGTCAAGATTTAGTCATTGGGTCAAATAATAAACAAAGATTGCATTGAATACACTGAAAACCTGGATAAGCACACTGTCTCACAAACAGACATGATAAAACAAAAACTGCACTATTAATGCTATGTACAAAAAGAAGATGGAAACATTATTTTACAGAGAAAAAATGGCCTTATATTTAACTAATTTATAATCACACTTTACCTTTTTACCCTGTTTAGTAAATTTGATTTTAATGATTATACATGATAGATAAGTGTGTGAAAGGTTTATCTCAAATTTATTTTGAAAGCATGGATGCTCATAATGGCACTGTGATTCTGGTCAGAAACATATTATACAATGTGCAAAATAAATAGCTTATTGATGAGTATATTTGTTTATTCCCAACCTAATCCACTAAACCTGGTACATCTAACTCACTGTAATCTTTAATTGTAATGCTATGTTAGCCCTTCTAAGCTGTTCGTGTGGGGTCTACACTCCATCTGTTGGGGTCTCCAGACCCCAAAGGAACAAATGTGATTGTAACAAAAACAAACAAACAAAAAAAAATTTACTGAGCTTATTAATGTTTTTACTCTACAATTGTGCAGTTTTGGGAAGATTTATGGTATTTTTTAAATTTATATAAATAGAAATTTTTATAGAAAAAAAAAACAAAAACAATTTTTTGTGGAAAATTCACTTTAAAAAAGACCCACATTTCTAATTTTCATTCATGGAGATAACATAGCCAATGTGCCATGGTTTCATTGGAAATTGTTTCCATCTACTTGAAAACAAACACTTAAAATAAAAAATAAATAAATAAAAAAACCATGACATTTCAACTACAGCCACCAGATGGCTCTAGTCTAGAGCATTACTCAATGGCTCATTTGTCATTTCCACATAGGTATAGATCTTTTCACAATTTTTATATTTAGATTTATGTTAAGACATTATAAAATCATTATTATAATAACAAAAAAATTACTCTTTGTCAAAGTTTAGTTATTTTTGGTACTGAAGTATCATTTTTTGCAATTGAATGCAAGAATTACAGTCAAACCTGAATATGGTATTATATGTGTGTATTAATTCTCCATCGTGGATGTACTGTGGTGTCACTCCATCATTTCTGTATGTGTTCTGCATTGTAGCTGATTTTTATTTGACGAATTATGTAAGAGAGAGCAAATTATGTCATGTCAATTTTTCATTTCTTATGAGTGGTTTTGTGTGTTTGGGGGCCATGGGTGGTGGGGTCATGTACATTTTTTCCTCCATCGTGGATGTTCTGTGGTGTCACCCCTTCAGTTTGTTTTTTCCATTGTAACTGACATTTTTGACAAATTATGTAACAGAAATCAGTATTTTTATAGTCTCCCATAGATGTCTATGTGTGATTTTTTTTTCTTCTATACTTATGCGAAACTAGAAATTAGCAAGCAACATATACTTTACTGAGATATATAAAGAGTTCTGGCATGAAACTCTAGATGGCGCAGACCGATAGGTCTAACTCAATCTGAACTAATGACATCATTATCACATGGCACAGCTGATTGGTTCTCTCCTGTATCAGTAGCCAATGAGCTCTCTGCTCAACATTCAAATATATGACTAGCGCTTGTTGTAGCACTTCGCAGCGTGCTTCAGAAACCCTCCACCTTCTCCAGCTCCACCTGTATAGATCTGATTACGAGGTGATTCATGTATGCTAAATTTGCAGCAGCAGTATTCCTTACATGCTCACAGCAGCGTGTTGTGTATGTATTGGCAGTAGCAAGTCTCGGTACTTGTTCTGCCACAGCAGCAGCAGCGTAGCAGATCTATTCCACCAAGACCAAATACATTAACATTGTCATGTACAGTACCATGCCAATCTCTCTGAGAGTTGTCATGACAGAAATAACATTTAATGCTGATCATGAAGAGAATATAAAACATTCACAAATATAAAGGAGATGTTTTTATACAAATATTGGTGTGACTGATATCTACAGATGAAAAAACAGCAAAAACGAAACGTTTTCATACACATCTCTTTTCTGATGTTGTACTGCATGAGGGCCTTAAAAAGAAGAAAATGGCAGATTGTTTTTTGGTCAGAATCAAGCAGATAGGCAATGACAGCCAAACAGAAAATGCTATTAAAGGTTATAGTTCAGCCCAAAAATGAAAATTCTGTCATCATTTACTCATTATCAGTTTTGTTATAACCTGTATGAGACGGGTTTCTTTCTTCTGTTTAACACAAAAGAGGATATTTTTAAAATGTTCATAGCCAAACAGCCATTGACGTCCACGTGTGGTGTTCAATAGTAATATTAATTACAGGATTGGGACAACATGAGGGTAAGTAAACGATGACGAAAATGTCATTTTTGGTGAACTATCCCTTTAACGCTTTTCAATAAAATATTCAGAATTATGTCTGTGCGTGAATATATAAATACGTAATACCTCTTTTATAACCGTGAGTCCTCAGAAATGTCTTCATCATTCAGTTTTTGTGGCTTTTCTGTTCAAATGAAAAAAAAACACAGTTACAACCTCATCCAATTTTGGATTTAATATGCAATTATTAATGTTTCATTTAAGATAGGCTACTTTTTATTTTATTTTTTTAAATATTAGGTACTAGGACAGGGTGTGATGAGACATATAGCTCACGAGACGAGACATGACATTGAGTTCAAGAAAATGAGACGAGACAAGGTTATTACAGTAGCCTGTTTTTAAGAAATCCTCAGTTACCAAATACATAGTCTGCAGGTGCATTTTGAAATGTTTTAACTAATCATCTTATAGACTAATCAATGTCATTTACTGTAATGTCATTTCAGATATGCAGTAAAAGACAACAATATCCAAGCACTGTAGAGGTTCAAACTCAACTGACTGGCTTCTGTAGCCTATTTCACATGAGTCTCTTCAGACCTTATTTTGTGTTCCGAAGATCAATGAAGGTCTGACGGGTTTAGAACGACATGAGGGTGTAATGACAGAATTTTCATTTTTGGGTGAACTATCCATCAATGCTTCAAACAGCCATCTTTTATTTTGTAAGTGTTTAAATTATGCATGAATATTCCAAACATTATAACAGTGCAATCGATGTCTGAGATATGTGATTGTCATATTTCTAAAAAATTCTAAAACACGTTGTAAAAATGGATGATAAGTTTTTTGAATGGAATTAAATAGCAAGCACTTTGAATGTTTTGTTTTTAATATTTATTTTCATATAAAAGCAACAGAACTGAAATTATATTTATCAGCAACACAGCGCATGAGTGTGAAATATGCAATATCTGCCTTTAATCTCATAGGTATCGGTTCTACTTTGAGATCAAGAGGTCAGAATTGTCCGTCTTGACTGCACTTACTTCACCCCTCCGCTCACTGCAGCCTTAACTCTCGCCTATTCATATGGACCATGTGATGTCCATAATGTTCTGTGAACCTACGTTCTGGGAACGTTAGTATAACATGATGGGAATGTTTTACAAAACCAAACGTTCCAACGTTCTGGGAGCGTTAAGAAAACTTTCCTGGCTAACCCAAAACAAACCATAAAAAATAATATTCTGGGAACCAAACATTCTGGGAATGTTCTGGGAACCAAAAATTGTTAGCTGGGCAGCCGGCAGAGGATACTTCAAGGTCTTTAAAGGGTCATCGGATGCAAAATTCACTTTTATATTTTGTTGGACTGAAATGTGTGTTGGCAGTGTGTGTACACAGCCACACTATAATGATAAAAATCATTATAGGATGTTTTTATTTTATTTTTTTTTAAATCCCCATAAATCATTACTCCTTTCTCAAATCAAGCCATTCTCAGATTCTTGGCTGTGACGTCACACAGACCCAGGCCGCTCCCACGATTGTTGACTGACACTGGCGTTTTAGCACTGACCCACCCTGAGTGAGCTGTCAACACTCCGCCATTGTTTCGATGCTGGAGCAGGTGTAGACAAGAATGACTCCTAAGCGATTGAGGTGTTTTGTTGTTGGATGTAATAATGAACATAGCAGTCATCATTTACTCCTGACATCTGAGCCGCTGAAGACACAGAAGATTATGACTGTTTTTAATGGGAATGTGCCCCAATCTACCTAAATGCATCTATGTTTGCGCAAATCATTCGTGATCCAGCTTCACCTCCAGAAGAAGTGAGTAAAAGGTTTTTTTATGAATTTTTGCAAATTGCCTTTCCTAATAATATGCTAGCAAGTTTTCCGTGGCTAAAGTTTACAGGCTCGTGAGAATGGCTTGTCACCCCATGGAAAAGAGGGGGGCGCGGTCAGCAGAGCTCATTAGCATTTAAAGTGACATGCACTGAAACGGCTCGCTGTGAACAGGGCTGTTTTTTTGTCAGGGTAAAAATGGGTGTTGTACACCACCATTCAGAAATTTTAACCAAAGTATGTTACAGACTTTTCATTAAGACCCTAAAGAATCATATAAAATTGTGGAAAATGGGCATCCGATGACCCCTTTAAAGCCTTCATCGAGCAGCTGCGTTCGCAATTCAAACAATAAATTGTTCAAAAAGAGTGATTAATTATCAAGTGCGCTAAAGGTAGCTAAATTCAGATTGTGTAGTAAGCTATATCTAATGTTATCTTGTTACACTATCATTGATTCAAAAGTGCTTTGAGCTGATGTCAGTTTTAAAGTGCCCCTATTATGGATTTTTGAAAATTACCTTTCATGCAGTGTGTAACACAGCTCTAAGTGAATGAAACCATCCTGCAAAGTTTTAAATCTGAAAGTGCACTGTGTATAAAGTTATTGTCTCTCAAAAGAAAGAGTCGACTCTGAATCATTGAAACAAGTCGTTTTTAAAACGAATCCCAAGCCATCAACATGAAATATTAGAATATGTCCCGCCCACTTGTTGGCCTTTTCGCGTTGGTCTGAATGAAAATGCAAATTCTTTCTTTGCCGCTATACACAAAGCAGCACTGAGCTCACAAACGCCGCTTTCAATCATCGCCAATCATCGCAGATTAGCATCACGCAAAGGAGGGGTTTGGAAAAATGAATCGTTAAGCGAATCGTTTAGGAGTCCTTGAACAAATAAGGTAAAAAATAAATGCATTTTATAAGACAATGAATGTGTTTTTTGACCTTGCATGCATGTCAACCTGTTGTTGGGGAGTCCCAAAACCAAAATATGAACCTTTCATTACCCATAATAGGGGCACTTTAAATTTACATGTAGGACTTTACATAGGGCCCTATGAAATCCGTTTTATTTTTTCCCAAATTCCATTTTATTTTTTTAAATTCTTATTTAAATTCTGTTTTTCCATTTTAATTTTTCTGGATTCCGTTTTTTTCCGTTTTAATTTTTCTGGACTCCTTTTTAATGGTCAAATTAAATTTTATTAATCAAAAAGCATGTCTAATTAATTAAAATCATGAAACTTATACAATTTAACATTAATTTATTAAAAGTGTAACAAAAATGACATGTTTAGGGCCATATGAAATGTTTTTTTTTTCACCTTATGTTTTATTGTTACCAAATTCTGTGTTTTAGCATGTCTAATTATTTCAATGCATACAAACAATTTTTATTTATTCTTACAGTAGCCTTATGAAATGTTTTTTTCCCCCTCAGAAATTCTGTGTTGTGTATTTAAATTTTACTGGTTATCAGATGAAGGCATAAGACATTGATTTAATTTATATTTTAATTAATGAAAATTAAACATTAAAATTTTTGGCAAATAAAGGGGATTTACTATTAAAATTAAAATATTTTGTGATTATTTCTTTAAAAAATAAATTTTTATTATTTTTCAACAGTAGTAGTAGTAGTAGTATTACGCACATTCTACTAAATAATAGTAATATTGCCTATTTCTGGCATAATGTCTTAATAATTTTAACCGAACTTTTATTTTGACGGGTTGCCGTGCATACCTTTAAAGTTCTGTGTGTATATGATATGATGCTAGTTTTACTCAAATGAAATGGTAAAATGCTTGTGAAGTGACTCTCAGAGCAGTTCTGGAGATATTGTTCATGTATTTATGTCCTCATTGAGACGGCAGACGCTGAAATCAACGCGAGCGTCACGCGCGCTGTGTGTGCAGTAAACAGAACCGCGCGTCTGCTCCATTCATACAGAGACGCGCAAGACATGCAGGATTCATATTTGAATCGACTTTTGCGGCTTAATATTTACAGATACTAGTCCATATCGCGATTTGATTTAAGTGTAATGACCTACTTTTGATTAATTCATCCAAACTTTGACAAATTCCGTGACATTCCGCTTTAAACTATAAATTCCGTTTTTATGACTGGATTCCGCGATTCCGTCCGCGTTTTCTGCATCGCGGAAATCATAGGGCCCTATTTACATGGCCTAACTGTTACACTTTCTGTCCTAAAAATACAATCAAGTCCAAGGCTCAGTTTTGGAAATGGTAGTAAAAGGCAATTTATTATTTCAATATATTTTAATCTCATGTGCTGTGTCTGTTGTCATACCGGACACAAATATGTCGACGAGCATAGCGGAAGTGATGTCTTAGATACCCATGAATAAATTGCAGGTGAGGCTGGGCGCATCTCAAATGAGCCTTCTGATTGCTGCTGCAGAGCATGCGACTCTGCAGCTAGTGCTGGATGAGCAGAGCTGATGCTTTCAGTTTAAAATTGAAGTGACTGTTATCCAACTGAATTCAGTGCTTTTTATTTCAGTGGAGGTGATGGGCAACATAATGTAATATAAAGGTATTGTGCCACACATTATGTGCTAATTTCTCCCTCGCACGCCATCATGACGATAGTGCGAGACAGCTTTTCACCTCAACGAGAAATCTCATCACATTTTAATATTGTCGTCACACCCCTATAAAGTAGCTTACATACGTTTTTCTCCTATGTGATCTGGACATTTCTTCTTTTCTTTGTTTTCATGGTATATTTCAGTAATCTTCTCCAGCAGTTGGTTTGCTTGAGTCTGATCACTGACGTCCTTGTTATTCAGTGCATGAAATCTTTTTCCATATAGGTTTACAAGACGTTCAAGTTCTGGACTCTCCTTAATGTATTCTTCAATACCTTTGTTTTCTAGATGATCCTTTCCAGAGAAAATAATCATTGTGCATTTTCTTGATTTGTCAAGACATGCGTGTATGCGTTCTATCATTTTGAAGGTTTCTGTGGTAACTTGTCCCACTCTGATTACAATCATAATGACATGTGGCTCTGGAGCAGCACATGACAAAGTCTGAGAGATTGAATCCTTCACTTCTGTATCTTCCTTAATGCCAGGAGAATCAATCAACTTTAAATGAATCCCAGACCTTTTGGTTGTATAAACGTTGCTGCTTTCAGTTTCGTGATCATTTCCTAAAAGTGTCTTAATGGTTGAGGTCCTTCCTGCCCCAGCCATTCCCAGGACAACAACTCTGACTTCATCTGGGTTGTCCAGTGGTTCTGTAGTGTCTTTCTCGTGCCTCTTCTTATGTGTACATAAATGTCCTTTCATTTCATCAGATGTGATTTGATCTTGTTCTGGTTTTCCAATCATTTTTTTGTCTTGCTTTTCACTCTGGGAGCTCTCCGTAGAATTTTCATTCATTCTCTTTGTTTCTTTTAGATCCTTTAACAACTTTTTCAGTTTCTTCACAGATAAGCTATCTTTGTTGTTCCAGGTGTGCACTCGATTTCCGCAGCACTTAATAATGCTCTTCAATGCTCCCTCTTCTTCCATAATAAACTGATCAAAGGATTTTGACTCAAGGTTATCATTGTATGAGAACAGAATTGTAGTATGATTAAAAAATCCTTCTCCTAGAACTTTACGTAATTGTGAAATCATATGCATCTCTTTTGCTGTATAGGAACCAATGGGGATGACCAGGAGAAAAGCGTAATGCCCATTAAGCGACGCAGTGGCTGCCTTTATTTGTGACGTGACCTCATCCTCAGAGATTTTAGTACAGTGCCATCCAGGAGTGTCCACAATTGTGACTTCCATTTCATTAATTCTCGCTGTTTCAGTCTGGTTTGATACTGTGACTGACTGAGTGGATGCATAAGATTTAAAAACCTTTTTACCAAGTATGGTGTTTCCTGAAGCACTTTTACCAGACCCTGTCGTACCTAGCAGGACAACCAGCAATTTATCTTGGGCTTCCATAATCAAGGTAGTCTGTCACAATGTCCAGTAAGCAAATATATGTCCTATAGAAAGAAAGAGTAATACAGATTAGTGTCTTATTAATTATGTGGAATAAAAAGTATTTGCAACATTTATTTGCAATTAGAAACTATATAATTGTTTGTTCCGGTGAACATGATTGTAGACGTACTGTCACTCCGCACTGTCACTCTGTTCCAGTCAGACTCTCAGTCTGTGCATTAGTAGTAGGGATTTTTAGCATTTTCACCTATTTTTATCCGCTTTAGGCTACATCATTACGCCATGTAGGAGGAGACAATAAGTGACTTTATGAACCATTGATTTAAAACTAGTGTATCAAACATGACTTTCAACACCAATGACTTCTAAGAAGACTTCTTTCCCACACTCCCCTACAAACGTCTGTTCTAGGAGCAATCCAATGTACGTTTGGTGAGCAGGTACGAAATTCACGAAAAGGGTGGATTGGTTTATGAAGCAACAAATGCGTCCGAATAATTTAATGTTCTACAACAAAATAGAGAGAACTTTGGTGATAACTAAGCAAATACCTGTACTACAATAATAATTTCTTGCTAGAAATTACATCAAGTTATACTACGGGGGCGTTGAATGCTTGAATCTGATTGGCTGACGAACGTTCTAAGCTGTGCAATTATTTTCAGGGAAACGCACGGCGAACGTAGTTCCAGGCAGCTCTCGACCGTGTTACAGTTCCGTATCACTTCGCCAAATGATTTCAGTTATTTCAAAAGGTCTTACAACAGCAATACAACCAAAACCAACAAGGCACTGGCCAAATACATAAATATAGTAAGCAACTGTATAAAAACGACAGATCATTTCCATGTTTTGCCATAAAATTACGTTTTATTATGTATGTAAATCACATACTCTATTTCTCCTGCTCTCTCTCTTTTACAGACACACACAGTTTACACATGAAAACATACTGGCTAATGTTGTTAGCGCTGCTCTGATGACTTTGTCAGTAAATAGTTTAGCAACTTAAAATTACATGACATTTCTCACAAGCGAAGCGAGGTAACAACGGCACTGTTCGTGAGGAAAATGAATTTAAAGCTTCACCAGTAGAGACGCTGCTGCTGAACACTGATGAGAGACAGACTCAGAGAGGCAGGCTAATTCACGCTCAATCTCTCTCTCTCTCATAACTTAGTTATTAACTGCATTTGTCTGGTATCAACGGCTCAAGCCTCAGTTACTAGGTCTAAAATGACGTTTTGGAATTAGCAACGGAGGCGATGGATGAGATGCGGAAGAAATAATCCTACTCACAATAGCGATTTAAGGAGAAAAACCGGACCAATCCCTTGAAATATATCATCTGATCGATGTGTTGAGGTGTGGCAACCGTAGTATAAGCGGAATAATTGACTCCGGACCGTTGAATTATTAGAAAAATAATGCACACCCGAGGTGTAACGGCCACGACGCGAAGGGTGTGCATTATTTTTCTAATTCAACGGCCCGTCGTCAATTATTCCTTACTTATTCTATATTAATACGATGGTGAATGCCACTCACTTAACCGTAGTGGGCTCCAAAGTCTAAAAAATATAAAAGAACTACACACAGCTGTAACATTTATCTCATAAAGGCAGATTCATTCAGAAACTAAACAAATGACTGACCGCATCCATTCATGTGTTTACTCTATATCAGGCAAAAAAACAAACAAACAAACAAACAAAAACAGTATGTGAAAAGAATAGTGTATAAATAACAGTATTCATAAAAAGTAGGCCAAAGGTAGGTTACCTGGATTACCATACTTCCGGTTAAATTCTGAAGTGCGAATCCAATTGACACTACCCTTTCATTTTTCTATAAGGCGCAAGGCACAAAGAAATAAAGTCAGTATTGCGGGAATTAAACTCATACGTTTGAGAAAAGAAGTCAGAATTGCGAGATACTGTATAAACTCAAAATCCTGAGAAATAAAGTCACAATTCCGACGTTAGAATGTCAGAACCATACATTTATCGCAGCAATTTTTTTTGTATTTATTTTATATGTATATTTATTTTTATTTTTCATGTCAGTCTTGTTTGATGTATAACGCTTTTGCAATGTAAGCGCAAAATACCAATGAAGTACTTTAAATTGAACTGAATGGCATTAAAGCTACACAAATGACAGGACGCCTAGTGAAGTACGTTTGGATTATTATTTTTATTCATCAATCCAACCAATTAATAAGGGTTAACAAAATACCAGTGTGTAGTTCACCATTTATCAGTAAGGCTGATAAATGTCTGGTAAAGTTCACTCATTCAACATATATATGGCTTATCGATACTCTTATCGACACTTGTTTGAGCCAATCACCTGAGATATAAATGTTGTGTAACCAAAAACTCTGGACCTTAAGATTAAGGATGTGCATGCAGTTATACATAAACCCTCTAGTTGTAGTTGTTCCAAACATGTATAAGATTCTTTCTTCTGATGAACACACACACACACACACACACACACACACAAAGATCTTTTGAAGAATGTGGGTATAACCAAACAGTCAATGGTCTCCATGGACATTCAATAGTATTTTCATTTTTGTGATTTATGGCTTTAACACTTTAAATGCCACCCAACAACCATACTAGTAAAGCATTTACTGTAATCTGCCATTAAATACTTAGGATTTATACAATGCATTAATTAAATTATTGTGTTATGAGGTTGTAGTCGTAATCCAACTGTAAATGTTAACTGTAATCTACAGGTTTAATTGATGCATCTTCTAACTATCTATATATAGAGAGAGAGAAATTTAATTAGGTATTCTATGGTAAATGACTGTCATGATGTTTAAAATACTATAACATTGTGTCTAATACTATATTAAAAACATTCTAATGTCTAAAATCTTAGATCTAAAATCTTAAAATCATGCATTGTGATAACTACTAAAATCCATATTAGTCATATTAGCTGATTTCTTCTTGTAAGTGATTGCCATAAAGACTTACCTTCAGAAAACTGATCTCCTTTTGAATAACTTCCTGTCATCTCCCTTCCTAAATAGTTCAAGTAAAACCCTATCCAATCATAAAACTTGTGTGCAAAAGAGGCTGGGCTTAGGTAAACATTTAAAACAGAAAACACAAAACTGAACTCTTTATTGATGGCTTCAACAAACCCACTGCCATCTGATCTTCTGAAATCCTTGAAAGAGCAACGCAACCAGCAGAGAATCATTGACAGAACTACAATGAGTAAGTTCTTTATCAATCCACCGTCATTTCTACTAACAACAGTATTTAATTCTAGTTAATATTAGTTCAACTTATCAAATATTTGTTAACAAATACTTATTAAAATGTCAACAGGTAATGAGATACGTATAGTTTTGGTTGGTAAAACAGGAGTTGGCAAGAGTGCTACAGGAAATACCATTCTTGGTGATAAAGTATTCCATTCAGAAGCAAGAGCTACATCAATCACTAAACAGTGTGAATGTGCGTCCCGGATGATAAACAGAAGGCAGATTTGTGTTGTGGACACTCCTGGTCTATATGACACACAACTGTCCAATGAAGAAGTCTTAAATGAGGCTGTGCATTGCATCAAACTTGCAGCTCCAGGTCCTCATGTCTTTCTTCTTGTAATTGCCATTGGGCGCTTCACTGAAGAAGAGAGAAACACTGTTGAATTGATTCACTCAGCCTTTGGCCAAGAAGTACTCAGACACATGATGGTCTTGTTCACCAGGGCAGATGATCTTGAAGAAAGGACAATTGAAGATTACATTAAGGAGGCACCAGAGCTAAAACAAGTGATAACTACATGTGAAGGGAAATACCATATATTCAACAATAGACAGATCTCAAACCGTGCACAAGTTGATGAGTTCATGAGTAAGATTTTAACCATGATGAGACAGAATCAAAACAGCTACTACAGCCACCACATGTTTACACTGGCAAATGAACTCAACAGTGCTAAGAAAAACATGAATGAAAAGGATCAAATTATCATTGAGCTAAAAAAGGAAATAACAGCATTACAAAAAGAAATAAATAAGCCATCTTGCAGCATACTATAGCATACTTAAGTATGTGATGTCAGCATCTCACAAAATGTATAATTGGGGCGCTACAAAATGCACTAGTAAGAAGATAATTATTAAATAAATGTTAAATTTCTAACAATTCATGTTTTAAACATATATGTACACTTTATTTATTCTTTTAATTACCTGACTGAAAATGAACAGATAATCTGCTTAATTTACTTGGAATTTGATTGGGGTTACAGATTTTCAGGCTCTGTGTTCTTGCTGTATTGTTAGTTTTTAACACATTAACCACCACTGACATTTTATGTACGTTTGTTTTGCCATTTTTAATTCCATTATCTTCAATTATATTTTATTTTATTTTAGATTTTTTTTTTAGATTTCTATTCATTATTATTATTATTATTATTATTATTGCTAGTCTACTACTACCACCACCACCACCACTACATTCATGTATTTTTATGTGTAGAAATTTATATGTTAAAAATAAAAACATTAAAGTTAATGTTTTATACTTGACTATTTTGTGACTCTTTTTGCAGATTTCATTACACTCCAACCTTAGGTTTTTCCTTTAACTGCACCTGCACATACATGCATATGCACATATACACTGTATATACAGTACACACAGAATGTATGTATGTACAACCAATGCATTTTACACAGTTATGCAGCTGAACTGAATCAACATTGAATTGACTTATAATGACACTATTGACTTGTTAAAGTTGCTTTACAGCAGAATTTGAATTTGATACTATTGTAAAGCTGCTGTGAAACAATCTATAAAGCACTTTAGAAATAAAGTTAACTTTCTGACTTGGCTTGCATACGTGTGTGTGTGTGTGTGTGTGTGTCCTGGTAAACCCTACGTAAACCCTGGTAACCCTCACCCCTAAGTGTCCGCACAAAGACGGCAGTATTCAAAAATTTGTATTTATGGTCCCCAAGACGAAACAAGCTTATAAATCCTACCCGATCTCATGAAAGTGTGTATAAATAGTATACAAAATTAAGTTTTTTGAAAATCTAAAAATGCACAAAGTTGCCTATGGGTTGGTGAAGGGCAATAGAAAATAAAGTTTGTACAGTAAAAAAAAAAAAAAAAAAAAAAACACATTACGCCTATGGAATGTCCCCATAAAACATGAAAACACAGAAAGTTTTCTGTAAGAGGTAGGTTTAGGTGTAGGGTTGGTGTAGGGCGATAGAAAATACGATTTAGTATAAAAGCCATTACGCCTATGGAGAGTCCCTACAAGGATAGCTGACCAAACATGTGTGCGCATGTGTGTGTATATTTGTGTGTGTATATACTGTACACACACACACACACACACACACAAAGTAATCATACATATACACTGTAGACAGAAATGCAAGGGGGTAAAAATAATTTCTTTCTCAAAACACTTTTGATTTGTAAGTGAACAAATTATGTAAAAGTGTTTTCACACATGATCACTGGCTGTAGGTCATCAGTAAGTGAGTGTGGCATTTAAATTGTTTAAGCGTTTCCCAAATGAAACAAAAGAGCTGTCGGTTTTGAATGATGTATATAATGTAGAGAACTGTGTTTAGAGTTTTGCAAAAAGTTCGCTTTACAATAGCAAAATAAGTTTAAAGCATGCAATGTGCTTGTAGTTTTGCAGACTTAAGATCCTTGCACACTGAGTCTGAAATTTTTGTATGTGTTTTATTTGTTTATTTGTTTGTTTGTTTGTTTGTTTGTTTTTTTGTATTCGTCAAATTTTTTTTTTTTTATGATGGACGAAAGTTTCGGAGGCAGTGTGTAAACGTGCTTGATACAACATGAGCACGAATTTATTTTTTAACGTACAAAAATTTTGGACTCAGTGTGCAATGACCTTAAGAGTGAATGGTTTCACTGAGTGGGCCTCAAGTACCACTTTTAGTTTCTCTTTTTTTTTATTTTTTTTTTTTTTATTTATTAGTTTTATCAGTATTAGTACTGTCATAGCCAGAATGACACATACTGTGAAATATAGCTAAAAAAAAATTTATATATATAATGCAGTCTTGAGTGGCTTAATAATTTTTATGAATCAACTGCAATATAATAAAACATAATTAATAACTATAGTTATTAATAAATAAGGATATATTTTATGCGTGGCTGGTGAATCTGGATCTGCTTTGTTCAAAAGGTGTGAGATTGCAGCATTAAACTGTAGAGACACAGAAATAGAAAACCTGGTAGTCATTTGGCAGTACAGCTAAGATCTGGGTATCATCTTCATATGTACACTTTCAGTGCAAAAAGATGTCACATTTTCAAATGGTACATATTTGTACCTTATTTACCCTGAAAGGGTGCATATTATATCAGCGTTCACCTGTAATCTGATTAATCCTACGTGACTATACTAAATGTGAGGAGTCATATAAGTTATGGAGCATGATATAGATATCAAATACATTGTCCAATAAAAACTTGTAAAACCATTAAACAATAAACATCTGTGTTATCAAGATATGATACCATCATAACTTACTGGAAATCATTTACATTTTTTACAGGTAATTTATATATATATGTGACCCTTATATATATAAGTCTCAAAATCTAATTATGAGATAACAAGCGTCAAAGTTTGATTTCAACCATTAATTTCACTATAATTTCAATATCTGAAATGGCCTTACTCAGTCAATATTAAAGATATAAAGGTTACGTTTTCACAGAATGTTCTTTACCTTATGAAGGATGATTTTATGTAGAAAATAAATAATATGTAGTAAATCACACACAAAAAAATGACTTCACAGAGAGGGACATATATATATATATATATATGTGTGTGTGTGTGTGTGTGTGTGCAGTTCAGATCCAAAAGCCTATAAGTGACATTTTAAATTTTATTTTAAAATGAGAAGAAATTGTGTAGGTTCAGTAATTTCACTTTAATTGCATTGAATAGGTTATTTTTATTGCCATTAAAGTGAAATAACTGAACATAAACATAGGAGCCTGAGAAAATGCTAATTTTAAAAGAAAAATTTAAATGGCACTTAGAGGCTTTTGCATCTGATGCTGCTGATTTTTTGTATGTGTAGTCAACTATGTATTGTAGTTATAGCATTTATAGTATATGTATAGTCAGACGGTTAACTGTTGTATAGCTCTATTATTTTCCTTATACTTGCGATGTTTATGTATGTTAAACTGGTATGTAGCACCGTGGTCCTACGAGACACGACATTTCGTTCCACTATATGTCCACACATGTAGCAGAATGACAATAAAGCTCAACTTGACTTGACTGATGTATGTTTCTACATTACAGTTAAGAGTAATTTGTTATCAGAGGTGACAAGCTGTTGTGCTATAGTATTATTATATTATAATACTAAATATAATAATATTTTTGCATGATTTGGTGATAATATAGCATAAGATTTAAAAGATATTTTTAAAAGGGCAGTCATTTTTTGACCAGGAACACCAAATGAGAGGATTTTCAACACAGCACTAGGGTTAAGAAAATAAAGCATTATAAAAACACTGATTCCCAATCATCCAGTAATTTGGGTAGAAACTGAAAAAGAACAAAGAGCCAAAACAGAACAAAAAATACCATTTTAGTTTGTTTATTGAATCATACAAACACTTTGCTACCTGTATACAGTAGCCTATATTTAAACTGTGTTATGAATGTTGATGTGGTTATAGTCACTATTATTCAGTATATTGTAACACAAAGGGCAGCAAGTAGGCTACAGTTGGAAATTGAAATTCAGCTGTCAGTGTAACACCGTGCTGAAATGTTCAACAGCCTAGATAAGAAAACAGTGTGGTGCTAATAATACATGGGAGACGAAGATGGCGTATTTTCCCCAAGTTTAATAAAACGCCTCAAGCGTCGACACACTCGTCCACATACATGAGGAACAAGGGAGGGAAAAAATTTACATAAGTAAGCATCCAACTCAGGTCACAAACAAAAAGGAATGAAATAAAATAAAGATAAACAGATGTTGGTAGAGCGAGTTATCTCTTCACCTTTCCATCTCGTACAGACACAAGCTATGCACATCCACAGTTGTCAATCTGCCACCAAACTACCGTAAATGCTCTAGTGGCCGTTACATCAGGAAAAATGTAACATTAAAAAAAAAATGTTTATATTAGTCTCATTGCTCCAGGATAAAGCAAATGGTTTGAAAGTGGTTGAAAATTTGACATCTTTTAGACTTGCCGATTTCAACTAAATCAACAGCAGCTATTATAAAACTCTAAAGAAGCTAGAAAGTGAATCAAATCTCACTGTCTTGCTATTTGTTTCATAATAATTCAATTCGATTCAAGTTTATTTGTATAGCGCTTTTTACGATACAAATCGTTGCAAAGCAGCTCTACAGGAAATTAAGTTTCTACAATATATTTATATATTGTAGAAACTTAATATATTTAACTTATGACAAAATTTGGTAATTCTGTATGTTGTCTGAGGGTTGGCATCCTCTGAGGTCCTCTGAGGGGTTAGCGTCATCTCTTCTCAGGTGTTCGGTCATTTCAGATCTTCATAAGGGTTGGATCCAGACTGACGCTTCAGTAATTCCTAGTTACAAATAGAGACATAATTAGCGTAGCTGCTGTTCCATCCAAGCAAAAATGATTTGGTCAACCCAAGCTAAAGAATAATAATGTACATTTGGTCAGATATAACTGCAGTACAAGATTATAAGATGCATTATTTGAATGCTTGGCTAAAGAGATGTGTCTTTAATCTAGATTTAAAATAAGACCTTGTCCACCAAACCAAGACAGTCAGATGACTATAAAAATCCAAACAGCAATTGCCATTTAAACCAGCCTTCATACCATCACACACTGACTCAAGACCATTGACCTGTTATTCTCAAAGTACATACTGTTATTTATGTGCCTCTTTTAGTGTACAAACTGAAATAAGCACATTTCAATGAGTACATTTCAAAAGTTTTTTTTGTTGTTGTTTTAATTTTGATTACTAGAGCTTACAGCTCATGAAAGTCAAAAATCCAGTATCTCAAAATATTAGAATATTTTAGAATATAATAAAAAAAAAAAAAAAAAGGATTTGCAAAACAGAAAAGTTCAAGTTCTTTAAAGTATGTTCATTTATGCACTCAATACTTGGTCGGGGCTCCTTTAGCACAAATTCCAGCATCAGTGAGGTGTGGCATGGAAGCGATCAGCCTGTGGCACTGCTGAGGCACTATTGAGCCTTCAGCTCGCCTGTATTGTTGGATTGACTGTTTCTCATCTTTCTCTTGAAAATATCCCATAGATTCCATATGGGGTTCAGGTCAGGCATGTTGGCTGGCCAATCAAGCACAGTAATATCATGGTCAGCAAACCACTGATGAATGCTCATTCATGTTTTCATAACCACTGGCCGAAATAAACTAAAATTAAAACATCTTTGAGAGCAAGGGGGCCCCCTGGTGTTTCGGGGGCCCTTCGCAGCTTGCGTATTCTATGTATAGGGAGGATCGGCTCTGAGTCCACTCCTTGTGAAGCTCTCCCAAGTGTCTGAATGCTTGATAGTATTCTCAAGCTTGTGGTCATCCCTGTTGCTTGTACACCTTTTCCTACCCAATTTCTTCCTTCCAAGTCAACTTTGCATTTAATATGCTTTGATACAGTACTCTGTGAACAGCCAGCCCTTTCAGTAATGACCCTCTGTGACTTACCATCTTTGTGGAGGGTGTCAATGATTGTCTTCTGGATCATTGCCAAGTCAGCAGTCTTCTCCGTTATTGTGGTTTCAAAGAACAAGAGATACCTGGAATTTATACTGTAGGGATGGTCATTTAATGAAACTCAAATGTAAATATTCTAATATTTTGAAATATTGGATTTTTGACTTTCATGAGCTGTAAACTCTAATCATCAAAATTAAAACAAATATTTTACTTTACATGTAATGAATCTAGAAATAAAATATATGAAAGTTTCACTTTTTTTAAAAAAAAAGAGGAACTTTTTCACCATATTCAAATTTTTTGAGATGCACCTGTAACTCTTATGTACATTCATCTGTCAGCAGATGCAGGCCCATTTCTTCTTACTGTCCTGTGTTATGACTCTTGCTGGAATACTGAAGCTCTCAGATCTGTACTGTAACACTAATTCTTTCACACTCTCCCTTCTCTTCAACCTCAGAAGCAGAAGCAGTCAAAGTGACCTGATCGGCCTTGTTGCAAACAAGAGCACGGGGTATATCCAGACCAAGAGACTGCTGACGGCATTCGTCCATCCACATGGGAAGATTGCAGAAACTAGTGGGGTTAGTGCACCGTGATCTCATGATAATTCGTATGTATTTTACATAAAATGTGGTTCTATAAAACATAAATTTACTTACATTTTTACAGGCACTAAAATGTACAATACTGACGTATTTTCAGCATTAAAACGTACAAAACTGACGTATTGACGACACTTAAAAATAAATCCTTATGAATATTGAAATCGTGGCATTAATTTTATTATTATTGTTGTTTTTAGTTGTCATATCAATGACCTTGTTTTCAATTGCCTAATTATTTACTTGTTTACTTAATATGAAATGATAACATTTCGTTCTGTTCTGTGTGATTTCTGCTGCCAGCTTGTTTCCAAGAATAGGCCTACATACTGTAATGTTAAACAAGACTTCACAATGATATAAAAGATACGTAAATATTTGAAATATTTAGACATTGAAATACGTCTAAATTGTACGTTTTAGCATCATTAAAAATGCACAAAAATGTACGTTTTGTGCTTGTAAATGTAACGTATTAATACCTATGTATAAACAATGAGTTTAAACAGTTTAATCTGATTACAAGTATTTAATTTTTGGAATCTGATTACGTAATCCAGATTACTACAACTGCTACAGTTACTACCCATCTTTGAATGGAGTGTAGTACATTTTATGTAATACAGTCTGAATTATTATTTTTAATCATTAATTCAACCAATTAATGAGGGTTAAGAATGAAATAGTTTGTGCAAGTCACAGTTTACTGTGAGCCTGACAAATGTTTGGCAAAAAGCCAAAACTGTTAAAGTTCACTCATTCAGCATGTATATGCATGTATATCGATACTCTGGACTTGTTTGAGCCAATCAACTGAGATATAAATGTTGTGTAACTATTAACTTTGGATCTTCAGATTAGGAAAATGCGTGCTGTTCCAAACGACTGCCCTAGTAGTGCATGTTGAGCTCCTACATCAGTCACTGATGAATGTTTGGAATTGCATATACCCTTGAGTTTCTTTCTCACAAAAGAAGATATTTTATGTGGGTAACCAAAAGGTTAATGGTCCCCATGGGCATCAATAGTATTTTAATTTTTGGGTGAACTATCCCTTTAACATGTTAAGTTCTCCCAAAAACGTATCCAGTAGTAAAGCATGTACTGTAATCTGCATTTAATAATTGGGATTTATATGTTGCATAAATCAATTAATCAATCAATCAATAAATGTGTGATGTGCTCATGAGGTTCTAATCCATACTGTAATCTAAATGTAAACGTGAATTCTAAATTACATCTTTAATTAATGCATAATCTATATAAAAGTTTCTACTGATTGTACTATAAATGTTGTTCCTTTTTACAAGCAGAGTGACTGTCTATATACCCCTTACATCTCTGATTTAAAAAAAAAATGGCTTAATTTATGGGCCTTTTTATGCCTTTATTTAAACAGGATAGTACAGGGCAGTCAGGAAAGCACTGGGTGAAGAAAGGGGAGTGGGACCAGCAAAGGACATCAAGGATGGATTCACACTCGGGTCACCATGAGCGCAGGTGCGCTGTATGTCGGCACACTATGGTGCTGACCTCAATTAGATATTTTATGTTAAAGGACAGTCATGGTATTCAAAAACCTATAGTATGAAATATTTTGTATAATTTCTAATATCTTAGATTTATTACGTGTATTGCAATAACTACTAAAATACATAATAGTCAACTAGCTGATTTCTTTTTGTAAGTGATTGGCATAAACACTTGCTTTCAGAAAACAGATCTCCTTTTGAATCACTTCCTCTCATCCCCCTTCCTGAATATTTCAAGTAAAAGCCTATCCAATCATAAAACACGTGTGCAAAAGAGGTTGGACTTAGGTAATCATTTAAAACAGAAGTCGTATTCATTGCTTGAACAAACCCACTGCCACCTGATCTTCAGAAATCCTTGAAGGAGCAGCTCAACCAGCAGAAAATCATTAACAGCACTACAATGAGTAAGTTCTTTATCAATCCACCATCTTATGACTACTAACAACTGTATTTAATTCTAGTTCATATTAGTTCAAATTAGCAAACATTTGTTAACAAATTCTTCTTAAAATATCAACAGGTCAGGACATATGCATAGTTTTGCTTGGTAAAACAGGAGTTGGCAAGAGTGCTACAGGAAATACCATTCTTGGCGAGAGGATATTTGTGTCAGAAGCAAGAGCTACATCAATCACTAAACAGAGTTCATTTGCATCCCGGATGATAAACAGAAGGCAGATTTGTGTTGTAGACACTCCTGGTCTATATAACACACACCTGTCCAATGAAGAAGTCTTAAATGATACGGTGAATTGCATCAAACTTGCAGCTCCAGGTCCTCATGTCTTTCTTCTTGTACTTGCCATTGGGCGCTTAACTAAAGAAGAGAGAAACATTGTTGAATTGATTCAAACAGCCTTTGGCCGAGAAGTGCTCAGACACATGATGGTCTTGTTCACCAGGGCAGATGATCTTGAAGGAAGGACAATTGAAGATTCCATTGCAGAGGCGCCAGAGCTAAAACAAGTGATAAATGCATGCGAAGGGAAATACCATATATTCAACAATAGAGAGAAGTCAGACCGTACACAAGTTGATGAGCTCATGAGGAAGATTGAAGCCATAATAAAGCAGAATCATAACAGCTACTACAGCCCCCACATGTTTACAATGGCAAATGAACCCAACAGTGCTAAGAGAACCACAAAGAAAAAAGATGCTGACCAAAAGTCAGAAGTCAGAAGTCAGAACTCAGAAAGAACTTTAGTGCAGAAGAAGCGGACTAGAAGAAATAAAATAATGGCATTTCGTGATGGAATGAATAAGTCATCTTGCAGCATACTATAGTATACTTGAGTATGTGATGTCCGCATCTCATAAAATGTACAAATGGGGCATACAAAATGCACAAGTCAGAAGAGGAACATGAAATAAATGTTATATTCTAACAGTTCATGTTTTTATTAATCGTTTTGTTTTTTCTTTTTAATTTTTTTTAAATATATGTACACTTTATTTATTCATTTAATTATCTGATTAAAGATGTACAGACAATCCTAATTCACTTTAATTCACTAGGAGTTTGATTGGAGTTAGAAGTTTGACTCTGTATTATTGCTGTATTGTTAGTTTTAACACAGCAACTACTGTCCTTTTATGTATGTTTATTTTGCCATTTTTAATTTTGTTATCTCCAATTATGTTTTAGCTTTTTATTTTAGATTTCTATTTATTGTTGTTGTTGTTATTATCATTATTACTATTGTTATTATTCTTAGTCTACTACCACCACCACCACCACATTCATGTTTTATTAGTGTGGCTAAAAATAAAAAATTAATGTCAATGTTTTATACTTGACTCTTTTTACATTGCACTCCACTCTTATAGTTTTTCCTTTAACTGCTCTTATACATTTTTTAAATGTAATAGTTTTTTTTTAAAGGGACTTAGTTGACCGGACCGAGAACAGTGAACTGACAACAACTTAAATACTAATGTAAATGAGAATGATAAACAAGACACACCTGAACCAAATGACACAATCAACGGGAGACAGAAACTAGGTCACACTGAACACATGAGGGATGAAAACACAACAAAAACAGTTCATGGGTGTGACACCATTGTACTCTATGAGAATTATTTGAAACAATACAATCATTAACTCTTGCTGCAATTAATCGGGCTCTTTAGAGCAATCAGTGAATATTTTGAACCTTGATCCTTGGAACATAAATACTACTGCAATCATCAGTTTACTAAATTTGTGTATAAAACAACACATTTATTGTCCAATATTTCCTGAGAATAAACCAAATTAAGTGAAAACATAAATAGTCTATTTTAAATGTACAGAAGCCTAACATACACTATGAGAAAAAAAATCCACAGTTTTTACAAAATGTTGGCAGCTGTACAGAAAAACTGTAAATTTTACAGTATAAAACTGTAATACAAAAAATAATGTAAACCAATAAATTCAACAACGCTCACTGCTACTAATAATCTGTTTTGCAACAACAATCACCATAATAATGCAGGTAAAAAAAAAAGCCACATTAAAATTAAAAGCTCATCACAAGTAGCTTTTCCACAAGTTAAACTATACTAATATACAGAAGGTGCACAGAGTCAAATGTGGAGTGTCACACAGGAGATTCTGGGAATATCACTTTACAGTTTTGATGTTGATTTGTGCTTTTTTACTTCTAAAAACTGTATAATTAACAGCATTTTACTGTAAAATTACATCAAATGTCTGGTTAGATCTTTTTTAAAGTTTTTATATTACGGGAACTTTTCCAGTTAAAAGTTAAAATTACACTCATTTTTACAGTGTAACCTTATTAGAACTGTCTGAGCAGTGTTGGGTAAGTTACTAAAAAAAAGTAATCCATTACAAATTACTAATTACTTCTTTAAAATTGTAATTTGATTACATTACTGATTACTGCATTTAAAAAGTAATCAGATTACTAATTACTTTACTTTCAAGTTTACTTTACTTTTCAAATTATCAAACCTAAAAAATACCAACCTGATCTCATGAAAGTGCCTATAAATAGTACGCCAAATAAAAATGGAAACTGTGGTACTGATACGCAAAAATGGACTTTGGCATTTATATGCTACGCAATGGGTAGGATTAGGGTTATGGGGTAGATGCGTATCATATGTACGCGAAAACTGCGTATCATATGCACGCCAACAAATTTGGTATCATATGCACGCGAAAACTGCGTATATGCACGCCAAACACATTCATATCATATATACGCCAAAGTCCATTTTTGCGTATCAATACCACGAGTTTTCGTTTTTATTTGGCGTACTATTTATACGCATTTTCATGAGACCGGGCTCAAAAATACACTACAAAGAGAAGCTCATAGTTCTTTCATTAATTTAATATTGACTGAAAAAATACATAAGTAGACCTATTATTTGTATACCCTGATTCACTCCCAATATCAATAAAACTTTTTTTTTTTTTTTGGTTTTGTAAAATAAAGAAAACAAATAGGGTGTGCTTTCCGCATTCTCAATCTCCGTGAATATTTTCCTGAAACGAGTCACTAAAATGAACGAAAATGACATGAGAAATACAGTATATCTAAAGAAAGCTTGAAGTATCTATTATTAAATGAAGTCGCCTAAGTCATGTCGAAAACAAATATTCTCTGACAAAATAACCCGTATGAAACCAACGCGAGGTACAGTCTTTCCTGTCTGAGCTCACCTATAAAATGTGATCATGCCCACGCACATGTAAACATGTAAACGCTCATGTCACCTCTGTGAGATTCTCTGTAAAGATTCAAGTTCATCTCGGCTACTTTTCGTTTTTGGAAGAAGACGCGCCGTAAGGAATAAGCCTTGAACTGTGATGCCGATGCAGTTGATCTCATTCTGATGAGTCATTTATTATTTTACTTTATTAGTGTTACTGTGACATAAACTTATACACATTCACTTGTTGAACTTTTCCCAAACTATAATGCCAGACTAAAATATGTGGAGTGCAGCATTTTGAAATATGATAGGCAACCTTTCATTGCATCAAATGTTGTAGGACTCATCTGCTTTTTAGCTCACATTCTCCAGTGATTTATTAAAGGGCATACTGACGTGCAAAACATGATTTTTACTTCACGCTGCATCTGTAACTTAAGTAACATAATTTTATTGACATAAGTAACTGTAATCAAATACATAAATTTAAAATGTAACTCATTACTTTACTGCGTTACCAGGAAAAGTAGCCTAATTAGATTACAGTAACGCGTTAACGCGTTATACCCAACTCTGTCTGAGTAAAGCCAAGTACTACTGTAAAATATAGATGAATGATTTTGTGAATATAATACACAGTCTGAGTGTCTTATTGCTTTTAACTGCTTTCAACTGCAATATAATAAAACATAATAAAAGCTCAAGATCAACTTCACTTTTCTTCAGTGGAAGGACGTGGAGACACATCGTCTATGGGAGTGTCAGTGATGATAATCTTTACACAAGTCACTGATAAGTCGAAGGGTGTTTTGGTTATAAATGAATAAAAATGAAATAAATAATATATACAATATTTTCCATTAAAAGTGAACATCTTTGAACAGAACATTTATGCAAGAATAAGCATAGGTGGTGTACAAACACTTTAACACTAAATAGCCTGAGATGTTCTCTTCAAGAACTATATTATCATAGCTGCATGTTTGTAATGTTAACTGAATGGACAGAATCCTCATAATAAAATGCATAACAAGAAGAAAATCTAAAGTCTAAGCCTAAAACTACAGTTATTTGCTTTTTTGTTTGTTTGTTTATTGATTGATTGATAATGTCACTTAGGACATTAAGTAATCCAGAACTGCTACAGAATTTATCTGCAATATTTTAGTAAGTCATGAAAGCCTTATAGGGCAGATTTTACCAACTGAAGCAGAATAAAACTTATATGCAACAATATTCACATTGCAAGTTGTTTTGAACATGTCATTTGTTTTGCATTTATAATGAAAATATAAACATATTTTTGCTACTGACAGTTTGTCTCTTGCCTTCATTAATAGAACCTGTCTGAACTTTTGTTCAGTTTGCGTGGCTCTACTAAATTTAAAGGGCTATACATGGACCATGATATACATATGCAATAAAAACTAAATTAAAGATTAACAACCAATAAATATATATTATACATGATACTATACATGCTGACTGGAAGTCATTCACATTTGTGCCGATTAGAACTGATTAGAATTTGAAAGTGAAAGACAAAAAAGTAGACCTGCATTTCCTGCATGGCTAGTGAATCTGGATCAGCACTGTCCAAAAGATGTGAGATTGCAGCATAGAGACACAGACACAGAAAGTCTGGGTATTTACTTGACTAATGGGGTATCATCTTCATATGTGTACTCTCAGAAAAAACCTGTCACTGGTACTTTTTCAAAAGATACACTTTTGTACCTTATTTACCCTGAAAGGCTGCATATTAGTACTTAATACTTAAAGGTAGCCTACATATTAGTGCCCAGAGTGTAAATATTACTACTGCCCCAGTGGCAGCTTTTGTACCTTTTTTCTGAGAGTGTTCTTGTTTTGCATTATAACCTATCTATGTCTCTTGCCTTTCCTACATGACTGCACTAAATGTGAAGGGTCATATAAGACATGGATTATGATAGACATCAACTCACTTCAACCAATATAAACTAATTAAACCATTAACCAATAAACATCTGTGTTATCAAGACATGATACCAAAGATATCATTACTTACTGGAAATCATTTACATTTTTACATACTTCACATTCACTACACATCTTTGTTTCTACACTGTAAAAAATGACCGTGAATTTAACGGTAAAAGATTGTAAAAATGCTACAGTAAAAACCTGTTAAATGGTTAACGGTAAATTCCCCTACTATATAAGTGAGAAGGGTATAACTGCAGCATGGAGATCTCCAAATGGCGGCGGGAACTCCAAAACGGGATGAGAGCTCCAAAATAGGGCGTGGCTTCCTCCCATTGACAGACAGGCACATGACACGCATTCCCGGGACATTCTGTTCCGTAACTTCCCAACCGGAACTCACCGGACAATGGCACCTTTTTAGTTACACCCAGCGTCACTACCCCATCCTACCCTGCGAATTTCAAGCCCGGGACGCCTCCATTGCTTAAAACAAAGCAATAGAGTAAAATCTTTCCCGTGCGCTGCGCTGGGACGGCTCGCGGGAGAGCTCGTGGGTGATTCCCGTTTATATCATTAAGCAGAGGTTCAAACTCTGGTCCAAACACCACTGACCACGAGCTTTGGGCTCTGCTCTCAAGGAGAATATTGATTTATATAGCATATTTTATTTTAGATAAACTAGAAACAATGTTTAATTTATAAAGTGTTATTTTGAAATGTAAATCAATAACAATTGGCTGAAGCCAGAGCCAATGGTGAAAGTCTTTGCACGAAGAGACCCTGCCCCATTTTGGAGGTTCTGCCCACTTTTGGAATTCACGCCCCATTTTGGAGATCTCTGGTCTGCAGTTATACCTACTTGACTATATACGGTGAAACACTGTATTGGACATTATATGTAATTTTACGGTAGTATACCATTTTTGGAAGTAAAAAAGAATGTATAATTTACAGCGAATAACTGTAAATTGACATTCCCAGAATTCCCTGCATTACATTTCAAATGTGATGTTTTTTTCTGTTGAAATAACTATGTTTCTTCTTAGTTTTTTCTTATCGGTTTTGTACTTTAGGGTTGTCTGTTACACCTAATGTTGTTAAATGAATGTTTTTTGCATTATTTGAGTTTCATGTGTGTTACCATGATGGTGTTTAGTGTTTGTGTGAATGACACTGTGCACCTTCCATATATATCTTATTATTTAAAAGCTGCTTGTGATGGGCTTTGGTTCATCATGTGACTTTCTCATCACCACCTGCATTTGGTGGTTATCAGTGTAGGTACAAAACAGATTTCAGTACTTCAGTAGGTTGGTATATTAAAATTATATCAGTTAATGAAATTACAGTACTTAACTGTAAATTTAAGTTAAAACTGTAAAACCTAAAATGTTGCTACCATATTTTTTACGGTAAACTTCCGGCAACCACAGCTGCTGATTTTTTACTGTAAATTTTACAGAATTTTTTTTACAGTGTAGTTATTAAGTTAATTTAGCTTATCACTGGCCCAATCCTGTTTGTAATTCTACAAAATATAAGTCACACTTTGCAGCAATTAACAAATTACTTTCAGCAGACTCTGAATAACCCCAAAAGCTCAAACGAGTCTTTCCGCAGCAATATTCCAGGCATGTTAAAGGGATAGTTCACCCAGAAATGAAAATTATGTCATCATTTATTTACCTTCAAGTTGATCCTAATCTGAGGTGTCCAAAAAGCATCGTAAACTATGGTTGTTAGCTCCATTGAACTCTATTGTCATTGACGGAACTTGCAACAATAGATGTTTTTGGGAAACACACCCCTGTATGAGTTCCTTTCCTCTTTTAAACACAAAAAGAAGATATTTTGAAGAATTGCCAGTAGCCATTGACTTCAATAGTATGGAAAAAAAAATACTATGGAAGTCACTGGCTGCCGGCAACTTTTGCCCATGCCTATTTGTAAATTCTGGATGATTTGGATAAAAAAAGAGCATGACAAATAAATTTGTGGCTCACTCAGTCAAACTGACAGATAATATTTCAAGCTGATTATTCATAATGATTTGTTTCAGTCATGTTGAGTGGAAGTGCCAGCCAAAAGTAAAAATGGAAAAAAGATATTGTAAGCTAATTCATAATGACAGGACAATAAACGTTAATAGAGCCATTTTCAGTATATAGGCATAAGACTAAGAACAAATGTGTTCATGTTGTGAATTAAGTTAATGAATGTGGTTTCCTTTAACCCTGTAAATAATATATTAGCCTATCTGCAAATAGTTTAAATGACTTAGTATTTAAAATAAATTCTAGTTCTGTGTGGCCTACTATTTTTCTTATTTTTTATTCCCCTAAATGCATTTATATTTTTTTATTTTTTAATCCCTTTAAATAAATATAATAAAACTCAACATTAGCCATAATTTGCCATAGCTATAATCTGTAGTTAAATTGTTTGACAAACTGATACCCTAAATATCATGAGTATAATAGCACAAGTAGCTTATCTCCACACCACCGATAATGTGTGATGACTGTGGATGTTTTTCTTTATTCAACAGATTTTTTTTTTTTTTTTGAGTTTCCAAAGCTTGAGCCATTTAAATTTCCATTTTGGTAGAATTTCTGATGTCTTTCATCTCAAAGGCTTGATATATCTCAGTGCTAGCATAATCTGTATCAACATAAATTAAACATTAACATCCAAAATATATATTATCAATACATGAACATGCTGCCTGAAAGTCATTTACATTTGTGCTTGGAACAACTGATTAGAATTTGTTCCAGAAAGTGAAAGACAAAAAAGTATATATTTCCTCCATGGCTGGTGAATCTGGATCAGCACTGTCCAAAAGGTGTGAGATAGCAGCATTAAATTATAGAGACACAAACAGAAAATCTGGGAAGTCAACTATGGCAATAGAGCTGAGTAGATTAGGTATCTTCTTTGTATGTGCACTCTAAAAAAAACTGTAAAAAACAACAACAACAACAAAAAAAACCCACCTAATCTGTATCCAACACCATCAACATTTTATGAGTTGGCATACAAGGTACAAACAGATATGGTGAGAGAACACCATCTTGAGGCACTCTGATGTAACAACTTTACAAAAAATATTTTTAATTTATTATGACTCTCTGACTTCAACTGTTGTGTAGCTATGCAGAAAAGTAAACTGATATGGGTGTAGTTAAATAATGATACAATGCTGAAACAGCTTTGCATGATCACAGTGACCAAAGGCTTTTAACATATTCACCAACTGGATTGGCTGCTGAAAGTTTGGCTCCACCATGTTTACTGGACCATCTTTAATTGGGACCATATTTTAAAGATTTTCCTTTTTTCCCTATCTGAATTGAATTTCCTGATTAGATACTCATTTCTGTTTTCAGTCAATCAGTCAATCAATCAATCAATCAGTCAGTCAGTCAGTCAGTCAGTCAGTCAGTCAATCAATCAATCAATCAATTAATCAGTCAGTCAGTCAGTCAGTCAGTCAAATAAAATATAGAAATGAGTTCTTATTTACTGTTGGTTTGCTGCTTTGTGGTACTCTAGTGTTCCTGTGTGTTTGGTTTTGTTTTTTGGTATGTTATCCTCTATTCTGTGACGGAAACTATGGATTCCACGAGTTTGCACTTACATATAATCAGATTGAGCAGATAGTAACCGTATTTGGCGTGCTGTCCGAGGGGAGGGCTCTGAGCTCAGAATATAGCCCGAACCCAGAGAACTCCCCATATCCTCAAGCTAAGATAAGAATAGTTAGCAGTGAGGAGTTGGGGTGGAGGAGGGATGCCAGAAAAACCGTCAGGTAAGTTGGCCGTATATATATTTACTATCATGTTAATTAAGTTGATTATCTGAATGCGCTCCTCCTGAAATCTGTTCATAAAGCATCATTTATCAGCAGTATCCCTCCATCCAGAGGACAACTTTTGTCCCTTTGCAGGGGGGTTAGCCACTGGAAGATTTTGTGGAAGACTTCCTTATGGTCCCAGACCCTATGCCCACCACAGATCCAGAGCCTGATTCCATGTTCATCCCAGAGCCCAAACTAATTGCCAGGTCCATCCAGGAGATGGAATTAATGGCTTTTAAAGACCAGGACTTAATTCTCACTCTCCCACCTCTGAAATCCTTCCTCTTCCACCAGTCTCAGATAGAATTAGCTTTGCCTCTTAGCTCCAGCCCCTCCAAAGTTCCCATTTGGCTTCATGGCTTTTTCGTCTTCGCTCCAGCTCCTTGTCTGCTCCATCCTGCTAGTTCCAGCCATCTCCCTGCGGAACAAGATGGACAAGTTGCTCCCGAGTGCAAAGGTTTTCAACGAATATCGTGTTATGTCTCATGATTTACACAGAGAGCTGGCTTCCAGGAGATTACCTGGACCCATGTGTAAGGTTCATGTTTGTATGGACAGAAACAACAACTCAGCAGGAAAGATAAAGGGAGGGGCATTTGTGTTTTTAAGGACTCTGGGTGCAGGAACTTTAGACCAGAAGCATTGACATCAATAGTGATGAACTCATTTGAACACGTCAGGATTGGGAATCTACAAGGTAATGTAAAACATCTACTGGATCCCTATCAACTTATCTCTAAAGCGCCTTGAAATCCTACATCTTGTGCTAGACTAATGTATGTTAACAAATTACTCTTAACTGTAATATATTATCAGAGGTGACTATCTGTTGTGCTATATATTATTACTGTATTATTTTTGTAGCAAATTAGCTTAAAAGGGAATTGTATATAAATAATTACAATTAATTATGATTAATTACAATTATTTATAGCAGCTGACAGTAATAACTGTCGCAGAATTAAATTGCCATCAACTAATCTGTTCGTCCAGCGAACATTAAGTTCATATCAACTCTAAGAAAGGATATTTTCTTGGCCACAGAAAATACTTTTCTAAGTATTAATGCATTAGAGCATGTAGCGAGGGTCAAAATCGTAAAGAGACATTTGATTTCTGAAGGCAGAACCAGAAACTCATGTAATTTGTGCATGCACAACTTTTATTAACTAAACGTTAACTTACACATAACTAATCTAAACAAACGAATAAACATACACTCATGCGTACATACAAGGGGAGCTAAAAGAGTGGGTGAATGAAGCATTAGAGAAACCAGAGAATGCAGTTTATGGAAAGAGTCAGTTAACCACCTGACTAAAACATTGGCGCCGTTTATTACGGGTATATTACTTATACTAAAACTCTGTTTCTTTTCTTTAAATGCACAATACTTGCTTTGCCTTGTGTGTCCGTATGCAGTCTTGGATGAAAGTTCTGATGGTTTGAAAGTTTGGTGGTGTTGGAGTTCTTCAGGTTCTTCCGGGTTTGAAGGGTGGTGGACTCCAAAAGATGTTATTCTGGCCCAGTGGTAATTGGGAGTTTCTTCCCAGGTAGAAAGGGAAAAAAGCTAAGAAAGATCTGCTGAGATCCGAGGATCCTTGTTTGAATGTAAAAGTCAAGGCCACAAGGCCTGGCGCAAAACTTAAGGGTCCAGAAGAGTCTTAGCTCACATCCTCATCTTCTCAGAATCTAAAAGATCCGCAGACTGGGTGGGCGTGACTGAAGTGAGAGCTTTATCTGCTATAGAGGTCACACCTCTGGGGAGTCAAAGAGCCAATTGGAGTCCTGAACTTTTGGAGGGAAAGTTTACGACTCTTTGTCTCTGAACATGGTAATTTGCATAGGTAATTCGCCTGGGTTAAATGCACAAACTACTGAAGATTCTTAGGATGCTTACATGTTGCATAGTTACCGACGTGTAATATTCACTCTCAATTAGATCATCCGAAGACGAATTGATAGAGACTAAACATGATACAACTAAAGTGATATTAACTAGTGATCTATCGTAAGCATGCATAGAACAGGATACAATACACAAGAACATATACAAGAACAGTAATAATATACACAATGATCTAAAGATACGTGTTCATTCGAAGAAGGGTTTTCTATGAATTAAAAAGGAGGAAAGTTCTGTTTTTATGGGCATGGAGTGGGTTTCAGAAGGGTCTGTTCTTACTGCACTTCGCATCTCACATACTTTTGAGCAATAAAACAGTCTTATCAGATGGTTTCCCTGGTAACTGAGCCTTTTAGGGTGCTCTTCCAGGAGAAGGGTTCAAAGACCCTCACAATTTGTTTGTGGAATGAGAGGGTTTCCTGAATTATTCATTAAATATAATGACTAAATGTGTGTGAGATTCATCCAAACGCTACATTTTATATTACTAAATATAATAATATTATTGCAATACTATTAGACTGAATCCAGGATTTGGTGATAATATAGCATAATGAGAGATTTACAAGCAATTTTTAAAAGGCCAGTCTTTTTTTTTTTCGACCAGCAAAACCAAATTAGGTAAAGCATTTTCAACACAGCACAAGGGTTAAGAAAATAAAGCATTATAAAAACACTGATTCCCAACCATCCAATAATTTAAGTAGAAAGTTGAAAGCAGAAGAACAAAAAGCCAAAATAGAACGACCTTTTTTATTTTGTTTATTGAATCATACAGAGACTTTGCTACCTGTATTTACAGTGTATTTAAATTGTGTTACATGGATGAGGCTGTGGTTAGTCACTATAGCTTTGACCCAGCACAAAGAGCAGCAAGTACAAGTGAATATTCAGCTGTCAGGAAAAAAGGTAGTCTCATAACTCCAGGATAAAGCAAAGGGGTTGAAAGTGGTTGGAAATTGGACATCTACACAAGTTATTTAGGAGCAAACTGATAACTATCACCTCATTTAATGGCCAACATTATTCTTGACAAGAAGGCTGTTGACTGCAAAAAAGTTTAAGGATCAAAATCAACAGCAACTGTTTTAAAGCCCCCAAAGAAACTGGAAATTAAATCAAATCTCACCCTCTTGCTGTTTGCTTCATTATAAGGCATTACTTCATACAAAATATGTTGTCTGAAGTAACCTTGAGTCAGATGACTATAAAAATCCAAACAGCAATTGCCATTTAAACCAGGCTTCATACATCACACACTGACACAAGACCATTGACCTGTTATTCTCAAAGTTCATACTGTTATTTACTGTGCGTCTTTAAGTGGACATACTGAAATAAGCACAAAACTCTTAAGTTCATTCATCTGTCAGCAGATGCAGGTCCATTTCTTCTTGGTCTCCTGTGTTGTTATGACTTTTGCTGGGATACTGAAGCTCTCAGATCTGCACTGTAACACTACTTCATTTACACTCTCCCTTCTCTGGCTCTTCAACCTCTGTGCCAGTGCCACAAAGATGCTGTCCACCAGGTCCCCTTTGCGACCTTTGGCTGAAGTAATATAAAAAGACATTCCATGGACTTCAGCCAAATGTCGAGCCTGATCGATTAACACAGAAGCAGTCGTCGAAGTGACCAGATCGGCCTTGTTGCAAACGAGAGCACGGGGTATATCCAGACCAAGAGAGTGCTGACGGCACTCGTCCATCCACATGGGAAGATTGCAGAAACTAGTGGGGTTAGTGACATCGAAGACAAAGACTATTCCGTGCACATTGCGATAGTAGTGTTGCACCATGCTTTTACGAAAACGCTCCTGACCAGCCGTGTCCCACAGTTGTACCTGAGGTGAGAAAAAATGAAGAAATGTATATTTTTTGTGCACATATACTTAAAATTTAACTTGTGACCTTGCCATACTGTACCATTTGAGCTACAGAAACGATTTAAAGGCGATTTTCTCAATATTTTGATTTGTTTGCACCCTCAGATTCCAGATTTTCAAATAGTTGTATCTCAGCCAAATATTGTCCTATCCTAACAAACCACACATCAATGGAACGCTTATTTATTCAGAAATTGAAATTTATTCAATTTCAAAAATAGACCCTTATGACTGGTTTAGTGGTTCAGGGTCACATATATACATAAATACTGCAAGGCAAATTCAGTTCTGGACAAATGCGATTAATTCATGTCACAAGAGGAACATATGCATACAAACATGATAGTATATGCTCACACAAGACAGACCAACAACACGGTTCTGCACTGACTTTGCAGAAGCAAAAAATGACAATGTCCGACTCCTGGTCAAGTCTAGACATATTCTTAAAATGAGCATGAATGTAAATGGTTAAGCAGTTGTTGTTTGTGCTTAGGACTAGGAAAGTCTAATTCCTCATTTTGAAGCTCAAAAAATATGTTTACAACACGGTGAAATCCCATGTTTTGCGCTTGTTCCTCAATGGAATTCACAAGCAATAAATCTACCTACCACTTAAAAATTAAAGCAGAAGTAAAGAAAAAATTACATCGGTTATTGAATAGACAACAGATCCGGTAAATCCAACATATCAGTTCAAGGATAAATAAGCATTTCATGTAGAGAAATTCATTCGAGTAAACCGATGGTGAGAGAATTTGTGTACTTAGGATTCGGTTTATGTGGTGAAAAGTTAATCAACATGTAGAAAACTTTCCAGTCTAGAAATGTTGAGATTACGCAATTACTGCATGATATATATATATATATATATATATATATATAAACACGCTGAATCGTCTTTTTCCCTTAAAATGGGCTGTTCGAAAGAACCGATTCAGGATAAATGACAAACCGCGTTTTTGCAAAGATTTTATTGCACTGCCTAAATTAGCATTATGCATCCAAGCAACATTTTCTAACATGCTCAAAATAAACATCTTTCTCAATAAACCAGAATATCTTGAAGTAGACTTACTTTGATTTTCTCGCCTTCTAAATCAAGAAGTTTCTCACGAAAATCGACCCCGATTGTAGCCTCTGTCCTGCTGGGAAACTGTCCAGTGCAGAAGCGGTGAGTCAGACATGTCTTACCGACACCGGCATCTCCAATCACAATGATCTTACAGGTACGACGGCAGCGCACCGGGTTACCGTTCGATGAAGTGGAGCTCTCTAAAGACGAATCCATCTACCGTTCCAGTGGTGAAACAAACATGTGAGATGAATGTTAAAATTAGGCTAAAAGTTCAGAGCACTCCAGTGAGCACGCCTCACATGCCCATGACTGAGGGCTACTGATTACAAGAACTTCCTCTTCAATAAGAGAAACCAGGACTCGTTTTCAAAGCAACCCGTCATAAGATGTCAAAGCAGAATTAAAATACGTTTGCTTTTTTTTTTTTTTTGCAAATAATAAAAAAACAACTATTTATTTTATGCATGAATTCATGTATGCAATTAAGCATACAATAAAAGGGGTAAGAACCGTTTTTAAAAAGGGAAGTCTGACATCCACCTTGGACAGAAACCAAAACAGCCCAGTTATTTCATATCCCTCTTCAGTAGCTAAAATGGTTTCTTGTGTAAAATTGGGGGAAAATGTATGCTTTGAAGAGTTTTAAAGACTTTACCAAAGAAAAAACAAGATTTCTATAACCACAGTTTTACTACAAATACCATCAATGAGAAAAAAAACAGTGATGTGCATTGACTGGTGCCAAATGTGTGCTCTCACTGTTTGATTTTTTTATTACAAAAAAATCTATCATACAACAAACTCTTCTTTGAACACTGTAACCCATTTGGATCAAACAGAGTGATAGAATGAGGTAAAATGAAGGAGAAAGGAGGAAAAAGGTTTTCTTTTGTCAACTTCACAGGCTCTTGATCACAGTTTACTGTCGTTTGTTGGATACAGCCTCTTCCATCTCCAAGATATGCAATAAGGAACCTCTACACATGCTGCTTCCCCATTATGACATCACTTCCTGTCCACACCCAGTCTCTCCTCTAAACCGAGTCCAATGATTCAGCTGCCTTTTCACACCAACTCAAAATAGATCTTTTGCACAAAAAGCCACGCATCCTTTTAAGCTTTTATTTTTCATATAAATTACTCTTTAAAACAGGGGAAAGATGGGGTTGAGTGCGCTTCTCTTGCTTGGTTTGCTGACTATGGGATTTGCTCTCGCCATTGAACAAAGTTTGCATTCAGACATACTGTATTTCAAAATGGGATGCATGTTTGACTAGTTTTCAGTTAGAGAGTAGTCATCAGCAAGGTTAAAAAAAGTAAAATGGGCATTTCATTCTCTTCTCCCCCCATACCCCTCCTCTTCTTCATCCACTCCAAAACACAGTCATTGTCTGTCGGTCCTAACTGCAATTTCTGGGGGTGCAGAAGATCGCAGGAAGTTCCTCACAGAATCGCAATAGTCAGTGGCAACCGTCTCGGGTGTTTGACAGTGGCGGTGCCGCACCGCTTCCCATTCCACCTCCTCCCTCAGTCCTTCACCCTCTTCGAATGTTCACATATCATTGGCCAGCTCCTCAGTTTCTGTGGAGACGTCTCCATTGACAGCAATCTTCATGTTTTCCTCGTAGCCTGGGGGCATGAAGGCCAGCGTATAGGGGTAGATCTTATGACACTCCGCTCGGTATAACTCTCCGATTTCCTTAGCCTCTCCAAGGCTGCCATCACGCAGGCTTTCCAAAACCTCTGTACAGATCTGCAAAAATAAAGTAGTGCTGTATTATAAGCATGTAATACACCAGAGTTTCCCAATTGGAGGTTAATAAGTTGCATAACTGCAGGGGGTTCATAAGTTGATGAAAAGCTAAACAATGTATAATTAAAATAAAGAAATGCCTATGCTTCCTGATGATTCACTCACCCCCATGTCATCCAAGATATTCATGTCTTTTTTCTTCAGTCGAAAAGAAATGAAGGTTTTTGAGGAACACATTCAAAGATTTTTCTCCATATAGTGGACTTCAATGGTAGCTAACATCTTGAAGCAGGCCCGGCGCCAGAGGGGGGGCCGTTTGGTTTTTGCCCCCCCACGGACATCCCTGTGCCTCCCCCTCCGGACCGAGGGGGACGGCCGGACTTCAGTTTAGCGTGTATAATAGTCTAACTCATAGTGTAAAATAGCCTAACTGATTGCTTTTAGATGGAAAAGCTGCCCAAAACTCTTGGTCTAGGATCTGTTTTCTTAGTAATAATAGTATAACAAAATAGATTTGGCAAACAATCCAGTGTTTCTTCTGCTTTAGAAAGCGTCAAATGATTTTACAATGCATTTTCGCAGAGGGGAGCAAAGTAGCCAATCAAAGACATGTTTGTTGATTTCTACAACGCAATGGCCAATCAGAGGTGTTTAGGCTGGAATCCACGCACTCACCGCTTTTTGTCCAGCACAGAGTTCTATCATGCTCGTAACTTCATTAAAAAAAAAAAAAAAAAAAAAAAGTTTCATTGTGTGGTCACATTCATTGGTTAAAACAGAACTTTGTAAGATCATGATGAATGACTTACAGTTTTTAATAAATTTAAAGGGAGCTCTTTGCATGCTGTATACGATAATATATTCAGAATTTAAATAAAACTTGAGTTTTTCCTGCTTGTCAAGCGACTACGTACGACACAGAGATAGCTAACTACACTATATAGATCAAGATAATAATGAGTGATGTGATTCTGCAACCGAGCCTGGTCCAAACACAGGATTTAGGTAAGGAAACGGTTATTAAGTATTTGTATTGGCTGCCATGCCAAATCATGCACCTGCTTGCTTTTCTGTTTAATTTAAGTGTTTTTGTGAATGTATATGCTTTAATAACAACAATTGTAACATTTTACAAAAAGGTTCCATTAATGTTAGTTAATGTTAAGTGTTAGTGAATTACTATAAAGTGTTACCCAAATAATGGATTTTGAGCGTTTATTTGAAACTGACCGCAGCCCGACCCCCAACCATACCCCCCACCACCCACACGATTCGGCCCCCCAAGTCATGCATCCTGGCGCCGATCCCAGCCAAGGAATAAGGGTCTTATCTAGCAAAACAATTGGCCGTTTTCTAAAAAAAACCCAGAAAAACTTATATAATTTTTAACCACAAATGCTCATCTTGCGCAAGCTTGAATTCACGCATTATGTAATCATGTTGGAAAGGTCACACGTGACGTAGGTGGAAGTACTAACCCAGTGTTTGCAAAGTCAAACGCCCTTTACAAAAAAGTTAAAACAATGATGTCGGACCATTTTGAAGTTGAAGGAGAAAATGAGATGGATTTTTTCACCATACCCTACCTTTTTGAAGTACACAGACGAAAAACTAACCCCGCTTGACCTTTCCAACGTGATGCTTGAAGTCACGCATGCACATTGCAGATCTAGTGCAAGACGAGCTTTTGTAGTTAGAAAGTATATAATTTTTATTCTTTTAAGAAAATGACCGATTGTTTCGCTAGATAAGACCCTTATTTCCTCGGCTGGGATCGTGTAGAGCCATTTGAAGCTGCATTGAAACTGCAATTTGGACCTTCAACTCATTGGCTGCCACTGAAGTCCACTATATGGAGAAAAAACCTGGAATGTTTTCCTCAAAATCTTTAATTTCTTTTCAGCTGAAGAAAGACAGACGTAAACATCTTGGATGACGTGGGGCTGAGTGAATTATCAGGAAGTTTTTATTCCGGAAGTGAACTAATCCTTTAAGGTCATGTAGCCCATTATGTACCTGAATGTTTCTGTTGTTCAGTGATTCATCAAGTGCTATAGCCAGTTCCACCGCTTTCTTCTGTGTTGAAGGGTCTAAGTAGAACATCATTTTGGCAGCTGTAAAGGAAGAAAACAGGTGAAATTGAAATTTGAACATGAAAAATGAGCCGTTTTAAAAAAAGCTGTGTGCATATAACGTGTTGAGTATGCGCACCTGCTACTCGGTGAGGGATGGAATTGAAGTGCTTGGTGAGGAAGGCCTGGTTGAAGCTCTTAGCATTACTTTCCCCAAACAGCCTGGAGATTTCCTGCTTGAGAACCATGCTGACCGATTCTGCTAGGTCTTTACTTTCAGACACTGTCAGCCAATCAATAACAACATATTACCAACCAATCACAACACACTGAGGTGAAAATGGTCTCATAAACAACGAATAAGATATCATAACCAATTGATAAAATAAAAAAATACAAAACAACTAACTAAACTAAGAACAAGGGGCAACCTGGGTCCACTCACCGCCTTTAAAGAAGCGCACTAAACACTGGTGAAGCCAAGGATGGTCTGGGTCTATTGCATAGGCCCTCTTCACTGACTGAAGCATTAACAGGAACTTTTCTGTGAAGAAAGTGAGGACAAAGAACATTCAAATTATGCATCTATTCAAGTTGCGATGTAATAGAAGTAGCAACGGATAATTTCTTTCATACATCCAAGAGAAACATTATCAAAAAACTATTATTAGACTTGGAGATGTAAAATATATACCTTTCCTAAAGTAGATCTCAAAGGCCAGAAGGTGTGTGTCTATCTTATTCTTCACCAGGTTTTTCAAGGGTGTCAAAAACTTTACAGCTTCATCTAATGGGTTCTCAACCTTAAAAATGAAAGAGAGAGAGAGAAAAATTTTAGTCCGAGCACAATAAAAGTCTGAGTTTCTTCGAATTTCCCCTTGGGTTCCTACTAAAGAGACAAATTGTTTAGAAGCCTTTTAGATACAGAATTCCCCACTTTCACAAACATTACTCTTAAAACAAACACACACCCTGGCGAGTTTCTCTGGTATAAGTTCCTCTTTAGGTCCACCAATCTCTTCATCATCATCCTCTTTTTTCTTTTTCTGGTTCTTTAACTGTTTCTCTTTCTCTGCGTTCTTTTTCTCTTCCTCCAGCTGTGCTTTCTTCTGTGCTCTCCGTTGCTTATTCCTTAACTTCTTCAGTTCTTTGTCAGTCAGGTTCCCTGTTTGGAAACCAGAAGCAACATTAAGCACACTTTAAACATATACAGGCTTGCTTCAGTGTATGGAAGGCCATTTCTGGCATGAAAAAAAAAAATCTCATCTTTGCATCTCAAAACCTGACTTTGTTTCTTTGAATACTGAGTCTACATCTCATCTTCCAATTCAGTTTTGTTGTTTCCACCACAAAACAAAAATGGTCTTTTTTGTTTCACTATTCTTACTTTTCTCCCCCTCACATTTCTGAAAGAAATTGGTCTCTAAAGATTTGTCACATTACCAGTATCAGCCTGTAGTTCCTTGCTGTCATCCGTTAGCGGGTTGTCATGCAGGTTGAGGTAGATTTGGATGGCGGTTTGTGAGGCTTTGAAGTAGAATGGGTGCATACGTAACACATCCTCCAGTTTAAGCAGGTCCACATAGGAACGCAGCGTCATCTTCCGCATGCAATACGTATGGAAGTCAAACTGGTCATCTGTTATCTCTACAAAGTGCTGTAATAAACGAATGTGAGAAGGAAGTAGTATAATGAGGTAAAAGCAACACACAAATACCATAATATATTGACAAAGCAATGATGACTAACCCTTTCAATCTCGTGGCATTTTTTGAGTGCTTCCCCATATTTCTTCATGGATTTGTAGGCCAGAGCACATTCAGTCTGGAACCACATGCACTGCATCTCATTCAGATTCTCTACCGCAGACGCTCCCTCCTGAGAGAGAGGAAGAAAGCGGTTACACACAAAACACCTATGAGAAGATCATGTACTCAAAAGTTTTGCACACACTTCCCTTACCCTTGTGAATTTGGCGCACATTTCCTCAGCCTCCTTGACCAGACCTGCTTTAAGCAGGTACTTGGCACATTTGGAGTTAATAAAACGGTCTGCTGTGTCCAGGGCCTGAGCTTCGTCCATCCAACGAGCTGCTTCCCGGATGTTCCCAGCATGCTGAGTGAGGAAATACAAAATGGGACCCAATGGAGCCAGGATATGACAATCAAATCACTGAACCCATTGAATTATTCTAATGTTCCTCTAATTAGCCACACTGTTCAGAGTCATTGCAATCGTCGGTTCAATTAGCATACTGCAATTTGAATAAATCTACAAAACAGTAACGGTTTTGTACCTTGTATATCTTGGCTTTAATGAGGAAGAGCTCTATCAGAGTAGGGGTGCTCTCAATGGCAGCGTTGATGTATTCGAGAGCCATGGTGTGCTGGCCGATCTGATCATAGTGCTGAGCCAGGAAATACTGCACCCAGAGTAACGTAGTGGGCGGCTCCTCTTTGCCATCATCTATATGTAAACATCAAAAGAACCAATCAGGTAATGCTAATCCACTGATACACATTAAGCAGCTCACCACAGCATTAAAAGCATCATGTTAATTTCCCCATTATGTCCACTTATAATGTTTGCTTCTTTGCACTAATGTAGTTTTATACAAGCATTTTCCACCTTCTGCCTCTTAGATTTAAATAGCCTGTTTTTTCAGTACTGTGCCTTTAAACCATACATCTTTCTTTGATTAATAATTATAATTAAATTACATAAAAAATTAAATTATTTTATTATTAATAATAATAATAATAGGAGATAGATAAATAGATATGTGTATTATAAAAAAAACTATACTTTGTAAATAAGAACAGTTTTTAAAAGTTCTTCAATATCATCTTGGCAAAGTCTGCATTATGTTGATTTAAACTATAAAAACCAGACGGATATTATCAGGAAGCTTGATAATACAAATGTTAGCAGCTAAATTCTCATTTTGGGATCCTTCTGAAGGATATACAGAGCAGAAGGTGCTACACACTGCCAGGAACAACAAATGGTCTGGCAAAATGTCTACATATTTATTTCTACATTTTACATATTTTTGTACGCAAAGAAAACAAAAATAATTGCACGGTCTCCACCGTACAAGAGTACCACGACACATGCATGTTGTGCCGCTGATGCAGGAATCTGCATTCTGGCATCATGGTACTGTCTTGAATGCGCATCTAATTCTGACATGAAAGAGAAGAATGAAGTCGTTATTTTTGTTTTCTTTGCACACAAAAAGTATTTTCGTAGCTTCAGAAAATTACAGTTGAAGCACTGATGTCACATGGACTATTTTTATGATGTTTTTACTACCTTTCTGGGTCTTGAACGTGTCAGTTGTGTTGCTGTCTATGCAGGGTCAGAAAGCTCTCGGATTTCATCACAAATATCGTAATTTGTGTTCAAAGATGAACGAAGGTCTTACAGGTTTGGAACGACATGAGGGTGAGTAATTAATGACAGAAATTTCATTTTTGGGTGAACTAACCCTTTAACTCTTTTTCACATAAACGTGGGAGTTCACATAGTTACACAACTGCTCCGACAATATTTCAATATGGTATTTTTGCACTAGAGAGAGTTTTGTGTTCTGCAAGTTATAGTGCAGATTGACATTTTATTTTATTTTCAAAACAAATTTGATTGGTCATAATATGACCCAATACTTTAAATTGTTTAAAAAAACAAAACAAAAAAACATACCGTTTGGGCTGAACATTCGACAGCTCCGTAATGACGTTTCAAAACCAACAACTAATTCTTCAATTATTGACACCTGCAATTAAAACAAAATGTGAAAAACACATTTGGATATAAACCCTAGTTAGCATGTTCTGTGTGATTAGATTCTGTCCTCACCTTCTCTTTGTCCTGATAGAGAGATCTGAGTGTGGTGAAGACGGGAGGACAGCCCTTACTGAAGTTCATTCTTAAATATCTATCCAGACATTCCCGAAACTTATCTCCTGAACAATACAGAAACAATTTCATTCAACATACGTACAACTTGCAGAAGAAGCTGATGTATGTAAGAACTGCCTACCAGACAGGAAGCTGAGTGGTAATCTGCGAGGCACGAGGCCTTTAGGGTATTTCTCCCAGGCCTCCTCATAGATCTTCAGCTTCTCTTCTGTACTTGCTAAAAAACACCAGAATTGCTGTGTTTTGTTAAATTCTTACTAATGTGTGTATAAGATGAGAGAAAAAAAATATGCAGACAAATCATTTTTCATGTGTACCAGGCTTGAGGGCTTTTTCGAGGCCATGGTAATAAGACCAATTTTCAGGATTTCTCTCCTGTAGTCGTCTGTACACTTCTGCCGCCGCCTCAAACCGTTCCAGATTCAACAGCAGCTCCCCTACACATCCAAAACACGAGGAGAGAAAATAAAAAGAGAGAGAATTTTCCATAGGGCACCACAAACAGGAAGTCAATCTGCTAGACGAGCAAAATGTGAATGGGAAAAACTGCATAATGGACAAAATAATATAACAGCAGAAGAAAAATGTGGAGGAAAGAGGTGCACTGATGTACCTTTGGTTTCCTCCACAGCCAGTTTATCACAGATCTGTTTCTCGTAGGTGGTGAGATGCTCCAGGGCTTCTCTCAAGAGTCCCGCCTCCCTCAGGACCTGATTCTGATACAGCAGCAACTCACTGTACTCATAATCCACTTTGTCAGGCGACGTCTGAAAAATCAAACATTCATAAACATCATAAAAAACAAATGCTGTAAGGATTTGTTGAGTGAACTAATTCCACTATATAAGAGTTAGGAATATTTATTTAGCCTGCCAACTTGTAGTTTCCCTTTGTGCTAGAAACCAATGAGAGGAAGTAAGCGTCTTATCTTGGACGCCACAACAATCGCGTGCCATTGTGTTGCCTGTTGACCTGGAGTGGCAGGTTGACGTCTTCACAATACCTCATTAGCCACTTCTGTTACCTCTGCCCCTGTTCTTTCAAATCTATTCCAAGCTAATAGGGATGTAAAAAGTACAGGTACTTTAATACCAAGTTGCATATTTTTTCATGCTCTGAGAACAGCGCTCGTGGTTCGATACAATGTAGATGTGAGTGTAAAATTCCCCTTCACTTTCCCAGGTAATAAACAAAACACAATAAGATAAAAGTCTGTCCTTAATATTAGTCAAACAACAGTATTATGAAAAAATTAGTCTTTTTTTTTTTTTACTTGCATGAGCATTTCAGTTAAACATTCTTTTACTTGTTAACTAAAAGAATTCAAAATTTCTGAACAATTGAAAAAATCTGATAAAATACAGTAGAAATTAGGTTAAAAATGTAAAATTATAAATGTTGCCTTGGTTAACAAATGAAATACATACAAAATGAAATACTCAATTAAATTCTAAAATTACTAAAACAAAAAACTAGATAGAAATATGTTAATACATAAATTATTACAATTATGTAATAAAAATTAAAAACTACTAAACATAACAAATGCACATCAAAATAAAACAAATTAAAATCAAAACTGAAAAGAAAAATCAAAAATATTATTACAAATTTATAAATGTGTATAAATAATACTTATTCTGACTGGTACAATCCATGTTGTGATACTTGTTTTCACTTTCAAAAATTAGGGTTTTAAAATCTTGTTTTCACTGGTACTGGCATGAACTACTAACGTTTGGGTATTGTGACAACCCTACAAGATTAAGAAGTTGAATATTGCAGTATCTTGTCATGTCTGCATTTACCTGTTGTGTTTTTCTAAACTCCTCAATGATTTTGGCAGCCATCTCATAGTCCTCTAAGAGGTGATACGCAATGGCATAGCCAATCCATGACGCTCGCTGCGCTGGCCGCAACTGCAGCAGCTGATACCGGGTCTCCTATAAGAGAGTCAATACAGTCAGAACGAGGGATTTCTCTGGTGTTGGGTTTTCAAAAGGTTCAAGCTTTAAAAATCTTTTAAAAGGTTTAAGATCTTGCTGAATGCAGAGGTGAAATTAGATCTCTTTCAAATCATTGTTACAAAGTACCATCTAAAACTACAGAAAACATTAGTGGAGCCATACTGCACAAAGCCCACATATGAAAGGCTTTCATTTCAGTGGTAAAAGTAGGTATCAGAGTAGCCTGAGGGTATGAAACATTAAACACCCACTTTATCATACCGCAGAAGACAAAGAAATAAAGACACAAGAGAGGAGGAGAGAGAAGCAAGCTCAAGAGACAGGAAATGGACATTGCTGAGTCACAGCTGCTGTATTTGGCTCAACATACACATGCATCCTAAGAGTTTCACCTCAACATTGTGCAATAATATGGGGCTATTACTTGCATTAATGCAATTAATATTAACTTATTTTAAATAATATATTTACATATATAAGAGCATATTAAAGGGCATATTCTACAATAAATAAAATTTACACTACAGTTCAACTGTTTGAGGTCAGTAAATATCTTTTCACCAAGGCTGCATTTATTTGAAAAATACAGTAAAACAGTGAAATATTATTACAATTTAAGATAACGGTTTTCTATTTTATTTGAATTTTTTATTCTGAATTTTTAGAAGCCATTATTTCAGTTTTCAATGCCACATGATCCTTCAGAAATAATTGTAATATGATTTAGTGCTCAAGAAACATTTTTAGACCCATTTCCTCACTCAAAAGAATTCATGTTTTTACAATTTCTATAAATGTGTGTTGATTCACACGACGCAAGAATTTTTATATCAAACTTTGTATTGAATTTATTTTAACTAAAAAGACAAGAAAGCATTCAGTAATAAAAGAGCAAAGAAATTATGAGAAATAGCACAAAAAATACATCAGAATAAATATACAAATATAACACCGATTTAAGATTTTCAGCTGGGTCTACAATTAGTATTCAGATACAGAAATACTACAGAAATTGAATAAAGTAATCAAATGTAAAATAACACTTGACTCAAATACAGAAATACAGATTTATCCTACCATTTAAAGTTACAAAAGTTATTCAGTCAAGAGAAGTGAGTGATTATCTCTTTGTCTTGTTTGATTAACTCAGACAACAGCACTGCTGTCACTTTAAGACCGAATGCACAAATCCAATATGTTCACTTAAGACATAATCGACTGGGTTTATGTGAATACTCACCAAGATTTTCACATATTCTTTTGTGTATCCGACCGTTTAACCACCACAAACCACAAAAAAAATAACTCAATCCAGTATTTGTGAGCTGTCAGAGAGGAGGCTCTGTGTGCGCGCGTTTTGGGAGTGAGAGCTTACAAAACAGCATGCAAGTACGAAATTGGCATCTCTTGAAAAAGGAAGACGCGGTAGTGCTGAATCACTCACGCTGTTTGTGAAATTACAGTCTCACAGAAACTTTTCAAAATACTGATTTGATCTGATGATCTTTGGGGATTCATTTACTTATTCAACTTACACGCTTTTTTGTGGATAAATGTTCGCAGGAATTTCCTGCATTATAAATGTGGAACCTGTGGGAATGTCAAATTATGCACAATACCCACAAACCCACACTGAAATTCAAGTCCTGATAAATGGCTTTACTGTCACTTCATCCTCGATGATTAAAAGCATTAATGTCTTTCAAAAAAATCATATTGAACACAAAAAAGAACTATTTTGTACAATTCTGAACAATATTGTAATTCAGCAAATAAAACGAAACTCATACTCGTACACATACTCACCCTGTAACCCTCCAGGTCTCTCATCTGGATCTGCAGGAGGGAGAGATCTCGAAGGATCTGCAAGTTGTCTTTGTCCCATTTCAGTGCGTTTCTGTAGCACTTAATAGCCTCGTCATACTTCTTGTCAGACCTCTGGAGCAAACCGTACACGTGCCAGCCTGAAAATGTCACGTTAAGGAGAGCAGGGGAACATCGCAGAGACACTACAGAGCTGATGACAGTACAGAATAATCACTCAAATTTACAAGGCCGGAGACCTTTTTTTTTTATATATATGGTCCACTGGACTCAATGAGTCAAGGACCCCCCAAATGTAAAGATCCTTTATGTAATATATATATATATTAAGACACCTATATGGTTTCATTTATACTATGAAGGAAGACAGAGTGATTGTAAGCAAAAAATAATAAGTAAAGTTATATGGACAATGTGTTGCAAAGTTAAATGATTGGCGTATACTGCCTATTTTCATCAAGGCAATCCACTTTAATAAAATATCAAGAAAATATTTAGTATTAAGCTGACTTCAGTCTGTCTTCGGTCTACCTACCCTTAAACACGAAAAGAAACATTTTCAATTAAATTCAAATAAACTTAAGCAGTTCAAAAACAGTGGTAATGGTGTCTCAAGAAGAAACAACCAATGAAAGAATGAAGTAATTTATTACATGGTATTTTTCTCTGTAAAACCCGAACCTCTAGGATGTGAAGCATTTGTCTGGCAGTGAGGAAACACTGCACTGTGTGTTTGGCTCTCTAAACAGTTCATGGTGTCACTGCACATCATAGTCAGACACAGGGCAGGAATCTTGGCCGGGGTCCATCTCCCCCACCGCCAGTGACAGGCTTCAAATCGAGACAAATACTCAAGTGTTAATTCTGCTGCTGTGAACATGAGGAAATAAAGTCATTCCAACTGCTCCAACACAGGGACCATTATCATACTACCGTGTATAAATTTCAAACTGAAAGCTTTCAAACGTGTGTGTCAGTCTTTATATCCAAGGATACAGACGTGGCTCTTCAGGTCATTTCGGAGACCTCTGCGGACAAGTTCATAGGCTTCTTCTTTCTTCCCCAGGCAGTTCAGGGTCAGGCCTTTCATCGCCAGCGTCTCTGCAAAGATCATAACCTTTAACTTTTCATCCTCTGTAAACTATCATGCGATAAGTAAACAAACACCTGCACATTTCACATAGGAACGTTTTATGTTAAAGACAACACAATTTCAGCTAGTAACCTTGATTGACTGCAGTCTAAAACTATATGAATATGCATGTCTTTATGTAGTGTTAATATGCCAAACTGATATTTGGCTATTTTTATAACTGCCTTACTGGTCATTCTGCCCAGTCACTAATTTTCCTAACAGTCTTGTCAATGGATATGAACATGTTTGAGTGAATATTGCTTAGAATATGTGACCCTGAACCACAAAACCAGTCTTAAGTCGCTGGGGTATATTTTTAGCAATAGCCAAAAATACATTGTATGGGTCAAAATTAATGATTTTTCTTTTATGTCAAAAATCATTAGTATATTAAATAAAGATCATGTTCCATGAAGATTTTTTGTAAATTTCCTACTGTAAATATATCAAAACATAATTTCTGATTAGTAATATGCATTGCTAAGAACTTAATTTGGACAACTTTAAAGGTGATTTTCTCAGTATTTTGATTTTTTTGCACCCTCAGATTCAAGATTTTCAAATAGTTGTATCTCGGCCAAATATTATCCTATCCTAACGAAGCTTATTTATTCAGCTTTCAGATGATGTATAAATCTCAATTTTGAAAAATTGACACTTATGACTGGTTTTGTGGTCCAGGGTCACATATGTGAATTCATTTAGATTTGTGTCCATGTTATTCACATTCAAATGAAATTGGAGTGTAGTTGTACATCATGAACACTTCAAAGCAGGGTTCTTACCTCCATGTTCAGAGAACTTGGGATTGGAGAGAATCTGTTTGCAGAATTTCAGTCCATTTCTGTACTGCTTGTGTTCATAACATCTCTGAGGACATATGAGAGAAGAAACATTAATACAAAACAAAATAAACAAACAAACAAACAAAAAAAGAGATAGAGGGAGAGAAAAGAGTGATCTCGGCCAGCGTTGTTACTGTGGGACGCTGTGTAAAATGTAAAAACAGAATTCAATGATTTGCAAATCTCATAAACCCATATTATATTCACAACAGAACATATCAAAAGAAAAAAAAAACATCAAGTGTTTAAACTAAGGACATATACAATTTAAAGGAAAAAATAAGATAATTTTGAACATGATGGCCTCAACAAGTCTCAAAAAAATTTGGATAGGTGCAACCTAAGGCTAGAAAAGTAAGTGTTACTAAAAAGAAACAGCTGATAACACTTTTCTAGGCATATTCAGTTTCACAATTAAATGCCCTGATAAAAAGAAAAGCAATGGATGCAGTCCTCTACAGAAGAAAATGCTATTTTTTTTAAGATGAATCTCATGATTTTTATATTAAATGTATTATTTTAACTTAAGGTTCTCCTCAATAGAACTGCACATGCAGATCCTTGGCAGTACCATCTTTTCTTATGGTTAGTGCTTTCTAAAGACAATCCATGGCAGGCTAACCTTGTGTGAGTGTTGCCTACACACACACACACAAGCTCACATTGTCCCCTCCAAACTCTGTAAATGATGGTAATTTACACAGACCAGTTCTATTTGGAGCAGCTTCTGTTTCCTCTTTATTACACAGGCCTCAGCTCAGCCAGCAGGTGGTGAGATCGCTAACATCACCTCATTCTGTCAGCAAATCTGGAATCTGCTCTTCCACATTCAGTACAGCACTACTGAATCAGTGACTTCAGATCAATTCAGGCCATCTTATATACCACAACCTTAAAAACAGAGGCTTTGGAAACTATTAGGACAGCATCCCCAGCAGATTTTAACAATATGGTATGATTTCAGATGCTAACAACTTTGTGTTTGTGGCTTAGTACAATAGAACAATGAATTCAAAATGTTAATGTACACCACCTACTCCAGCTTCCCATGAAACAATCTAGCTTCTAACTTCATGATGACTTTAATATACTGTAATCCTATCAGTGTTATTTTAGTAATACTGAAGTAATAATACAGCATTTTTTATATTTTGAATTAGCTTTTATTGTTTTAGTGTATATTTTCGGTTCCCATTTTAATTTTAGTTTCAATTGTATTTATTATTTCTTTGTTTCTTTGCTTGTTTGTGACTGACCTATAATCGGTCTTACCAATATTTTTCCAGATATTTAAGCATTTTTCTAGGGCTGCCCCCTAATAGTCGACCAAATTTTTATTAGTCACTTAGTCACAGACAAAAAAAAAAAATCCGCCGTAGATCACTGACAAGCTACGCAATATCGCGTTCATTATCGCAGATGAATCGCCTTCGATAATGAACGCGATATTGCGTAGCTTGTCAGTGATCTACGGCTCTGTGTATTAAACGTCGCTCCATTTGAAAACAGGTGATGGAGATTTACCGCTAATCAAGGAACCGGCTTTACTGACGAGATGCGCATGCATATCGCATGAGATATATCGCCCAGCCCTAGTAGCGCGCTCGTTGCAGGACAGATAGAGGCGCCGGTGTGCTCACTCCTAAAATACTCCAATTTTGGTCATACAGATAAGAGTAATACATCTTTCGAATCTGTAAAGACTCTACGTATATTTGTGTGCACTCACAATAACACCAAAAAACATGGTGCTTTTGTAAAATAATAAAAGCAAACAGGATGCACTTTCTGTCTCAGTCTCTAAGAACTTGAGAGCGAAACTCTGAAACTCTGTGCATACTTGCCTTACAGATAGGAAAACATATCTATAGAGCGCGAAATGTCTACTTTCAAATGAACCAACTCAAACAGAAAACAAATATTCTCAGATTATGTAATCCATATGAAACATCGCATCTGCGGAGATTACGAGTCAGTGTTGCCGACTTACCATTTCTTACACCGAAAACAAAAAAGCACTAGTGTATCAATACATTATTAAAATATTAATGCAGCCTCCTCACTGTTTTTCCCGATACATTCATAATCATTACTTCTGCTGTGCGCTGTGGCAAGCTTTATGCGTGTGCTTGAGCACTTACAGGCTATGTAGGCAATTAAAGGTTCATTATAACGATTTAACTGGTTTATTAATAAATGTGCGATTAGTCGACTAATGCTTAAAATGAATGACTACTAGTCAACCAGAAAAATCTTTAGTCGAGGCCGGGCAGCCCTACATTTTTCCTTAATTGTATGTCGGCTCTGTCTACGTACTTACTCCGCGAGTGATTTCAATACCGTTCAAATACTAAGTCATGTGTAAACGCATACAAATTCAGAGAGCAAAATACACATTATTACACAAAATAAATGACTTTTAAAATTTATCGGACAGCAATGAAAGCACTGTAATCTTGGTGGAGAAAATCAATATTGTGGATCTCTAATATTTACTACAGCTTCAGGAAATTTTAGTTTTTTATCTAATGTTTCTGTTTCATTTACATTTACATTTAGTTATTTAGCAGACGCTTTTATCCAAAGCGACTTACAAAAGAGGACAATAGAAGCAATCAAAATCAACAAAAGAGCAACAACATGCAAGCATATGACAAGTCTCGGTTAGCCTAACGCAGTACACATAGCAAGGTTTTTTTTTTTTTTTTTTTTTTTTTTTTTTTTAAGTAGATAGAATAGAAAAAAGAAAGCTAGTGTTAGTTTTTAAAGAAAAAGTAGCAGTTAGAGAATAAATATGTAGTTGATAGAGGGTCAAGGGTGTGTGTGTTTTTTTTTTTGTTTTTTTTTTGTTTTTTTTTTAAAAAGACAGATTAGAATAGAATAGAGAGTGATAGAGTTACAGGGTCAAATAATGAAATAAATAAATATAAAAAAATAATAAATAAATAAATAAATAAATAACTAAATGTAAATGTAAATGTTTCGTTTTAGGTTCATTTCAATTAATTTTAATTAAACAGTTTTAGTTAAGAATAATAACACTGACTCTTATGTGGATGGCAAAACTCAAGATACATTTCATAAAGCCAGATACACTAACGGTACAGAACTGAGGGTCAAAATGTAAGAGAACTGAACTCAAAATCTAGCGTGACTGTCCTTTTAATTCTCTGGCATTAAAAAGCAGCTCTGTGGCTCCACGTGCGGACGATGATCTCGAGTCCCTCAGACAATCCTGACCAAAAGGTCAAGGTTTTGTTGGTTAGCATAGCCCCATTAGCGCCTGCCAGTTAATAATGACATAACTACACACTTTAACATCAAAGAGCATCTTTTTACATTGATCATGAATGTAATGAGTTCCAGGGGGTCAGTGCTTCAGCTTTACCATCATCAGAAATCTTTATACACTGTAACCACGGTAACAGAACCAAACATTTACATTTATGCATTTGGCAAAGGCTTCTATCCAAAGCAACTTCAGGCCAATTCACACTGCACCAACAGATGCAGAAAACAGCAACAGACATGTTCATCAGGTTGCTGCTGGTCAGCATTTGTTTTTGCCGATCGACGCATGATGCACGGCCTTTACAGTGCATTCACGGTATACATATCACTACAAGTACAACTGCCTAGTAGCTGCCAGGATAAAAGCTGGACATGCATGAGTTTGAAGAGTAAAGTCATGTGTATATAACAAAAACCAGGTGCTTGTCCTAATTTAACATATAACAATGTACAACAATCTATTAAAGTTGACTAATGACATCAAAATCCAACTCATGTAGCGATCCAAGTTCTTTTTTTCTTTTTTTTTTTCAAATTGACTCAATTCATAAAATGTCAAATTGATATGAATTAAATTGCATAAATTGTAATGCATGTTTAGTGCAAGTTAAATAGTGTGATATATATGCCTATAACAGCATTGTCCTTTAAAAAAAATCCATAACGGTTGACCACAACTTTATAAGTTCAGCTAAATCATTCAGTGGATTCATGATGACATTGTGATCAATCAAATACAGATCAGCTGTATTAAATGCGCATAAACGCTCATATATAGCATAAAGATTTTTACATGATAAAGAATTACTACTTCTGTGTGAAAATTTTGCAGTTTTGTATTTTGCATTTTAGACAAATGAACTAAGAATGATAATGCATAAAATGCTCTTTAAAACATTTGTGCATCATATCAACAGACAGTTATCAATGTTTTTGTAGACTTGCCTTGTTATAAGCGCAGTTCAACATTACATATGCATGGAATAGACTCCATATGCAAAGCTTATTATATCAAAACCACAACACAAAAAGTACAATCTTTACTAATGCATGACAAACCCTAAACCGCTTAATAGGATTTTTTCAGCTAAAATAAATAAATATCAGATCCACCAATTTAGCAAAAGAAAGTCACTGGTTTTGACTACAATTGAATAGCCAAAAACAAAACAAAACAAAACTCTCAACTATATGCATCCTTGTGCAAAAAACAGTGACGCTTTTTTTTTTTTTTTTTTTTATATTTTTATTTAGACAATATGTAAGAGTTAAAAGTTTTGGCTGAGTTTGTGGTTTGAAGGCCCATCATGCTGTCAGTGTCAACTCTCAGGCAGTCTAGCAACTTATGCCCATCTCAAATCAGTGCCCACAATCCAAATCTAATATATTTAATGGTCTGCTGTAAGAAAAGCCATGCAAAGCCGTTCAAACTAGTCTTACGAAACATGGATAAAGTAAGCAAATGCAGCAAACACAATCACAGTCATTTGTTTTAAGAGCACTAGCTGTCAAAATCCTTTATCAAGTCAGCAGTTTAAATGATAACATATAGCGGAAAGAGCGCACGACTTGACACAATGCATTAGCTGTGAATAAACTCGTCGAATGTTTGTAGTTTTTAAGTTGAGCATCACTTAAACTTGCTTGGTTTCCTTCGGCAGAAACACTATAGAAACACGTTCATCTCTCGCTCTCCTCAAACAACTCCGGAAAGCTCACTAAATCAAAACTCGACTGAAAATGTCATTTTTACAGAAATATTAAGAGGATCTTTAAAAGTGATGAACAGGCCAGAGACTGCTTTCAGCTACTCACAAGCAACATTCATCTTCAAAACAGAGCAGCTTGACCGTATAAACATGCCTGTTAGTGCTAATGCCTTATAAAAATCAAATAAACAAAGACTACAAGTCTCGCGTGCTTTTATCCAACCACTGACAGTCTCTTTCCAACAGCTTTGTGTCTGTATGTAAGCTACATCAACACACTGACAGCTAGCAGCTAACAGGCTAAAAGCTAACCTCCATTTGACAGAAAGTGACTCTTGATAGGTCAGTTTTGCACGCGCTAGAAAGTGCTGCATTAACAGCTCTTAAGCGAGAATTAACAGCTCTCATTCAAACTCATGACGGTAGCCCGCAGGATTTATTTGGTGGATGGATGTTGTTGCACTGAAGTATTAGCACTCACCAGGATCCTCTTGAACAGAGCGTTTTCTTTGGGAGGCAGAGTGACTGTCGGCATCCTTTACTCTCTCTCTCTATCAGCACATGTGAAATGAGTGCGGCTGTGTGAGGCAGCTTCTTCCCCGGTTTTTACCCCCTTGCTCTCTGAGTCCTCGCTCGGCTCGATTTAGTGCCCGTGTCGGACTAACTAACCCAGCCCTCACGTGGTGACAGAAAAGCCCCCTTTGAGCCCAAAATGGCCGATGCGGCGCTTCTCCTCCGGGTCAAGCTGCTCTGCTGCTCTTCACTGACAGCAGGGGGCGCACCATTTATGAGTCAAACAGTTTTGAACGCTAATAGCATAAACAACAACAGAAAACTATTTCCGTTATATAATGACAAATACAAAGTATAATTGTTTAAATTGTATATAATCAATAATTAAGAAAAAAATAAGGTGGTAGATTATAATGAAATAAAACAAATGTGCCCTTCACTGTTTTATAATATAATATATTTAATAAAAACAGTGCTGTTTTGTATAAAATCATTCATAAAATAAAAATCTTCATGTTATGTATATGATAATTACCCAATAATATGTAATATATATACAGCCTATTTATTTATTTGAATCCAATATTGTTTCCTTGCCTACTAACGCTACAGAAATCGCGGAAATAGCCTACATTCACGCCCAATACATGTATCAAAGGATAGAGCATTTCCCCCGAAAATTTTTATTTTGATGTTAATAAAGTTAAAAAATAGTGTTCTCTCTTATTTAAATAAAATAACTCCTCTGGTGTTTTATGTTTAACATTCAGTGGTCAGGTGCGATCTTTGTGGTAGGCTGTATTGGAAATACTTAAAATGCATATTGATCATTTATATATATATATATATATATATATATATATATATATATATATATATATATATATATACATACATACTGATGCATATATAAAAATGTCTTGCTAACATTAATTACAAGCTGTATGCTGAGTGCAGTGCTTATAAAAATGGGTAATAAGACGGACCTTTTTAAACAAGAGATGCATAAGCGGATTTTATTTTGTGAAAACATACAGAAAAACATTTAAGATAATAAAACTGTTTTTAAATACAGTTGTCAGAAGATCAAGTGTCAGTGTGTAAAAGGTATATAAAAACAAAAGGTTGTGTAAATGAACGGGACCTTTATTTTGATAGGCGATGCGGAAGGGGATTTTATCATAGAGGAGCAGTTGACAGCATCTATAAAATTGTTGGATTTGGAACAACGTACTAGCACACTAATCTTACTATTTCTAAACTACATAAAACGGTATGCTAGTATGCGGTTCCGAATTCAGCAAAAGACTAAATAAATGAATGAGACTTTTATTTTGGCGTGAGATGTGAAAGTGGATTTTATCACGCAGTGCAGTGGCAAATAAATATTTGTGTAAATAAACGGGACTTTTATTTTGACAGGTGTCGCGGAAGTATTTTTATCGCAGAGGGGCGGTAGTCAGCGGCATCCTGCGCTTCTGATAACACTGGCTATCGCTCTCATTCATAGCGGACTCTTCGCGCCGAAACACTGGATGACAATCCCATCCGCTTAAGCTACAATTAACCGAAATATTGCCAGTATTCATTCAGCCGGAGGAGGTGAGTGAACAAAGACATTTTTTTTGCTAAACACTATAAGCGTTGAACATGCAGACAGCCATCATCATCATCTTCATCGTCATCACCCAGCTAACGGTACCGCAGCTAGCCAGAGGGCGTTATAATAATGTAATATATTGTTATAACTACTGTATTAAAAAAAGACTATTTTAAGAAACCCAAAGCCGAAGAGCTGGAGGTGATTGTGATTAAAGTTAATTGTAAAATATGGCATTTAACGTAAATATTTTTGAAGATTAAGTTACCTGTTATTCGTTTTTTTTTTTGTTGTTGGTATAACATCTGCTATTTGCTGTTCTGTTCAGCTGTAGATATTTAATAAAACATTAAGTTTTGCGTTCAAATATAGAAATAGTAAATAATAAGCGCCTCTTCTGATGGCAGATGTATCGATCAATATTGGGGTCAACGTGTCATAAGATAAGACGTTCCGCCCCAAAGAAGAAAATAAAATGCAAAAACATAACATTTTGATGGTGCATGTTTTTATTAAGGTGTTTTCTGTTGGTCATGCGTTTTTTGTTTTGTAGATGAAGTTGCGGTGGGGCTGGACGTGTGTCTTGTTGCTCTCCATCTCCATGGTAACATGGGCCCAGAAAGAAGAGCTGGATGATGAAGAGGAGGCTCAAGTGGAAGATGGAGATGTGGACATGGAGACAGACAGCGGAGAAAGCACTGAAGCAGACGCCAATGTGTCTTTTGAGGTAAGTCACCACTCATTCCAAATAATAATTATTTGAGAGGGAGTAAAAGCTTACTCACCAAAAAACCAAAAGCAAAATATGTATCATTAGAGTTATCCATGATCAGTGTTCAAACTAAATAGCTTGGGTTATAAGCTATTGTAAATATTCATTATTTGACATGCATAGGTAACATACAAGACCCCAGTTCCAACAGGAGAAGTGTACTTCACTGCGACATTTGATGATGAGTCTTTGAGCAGGTTCGTGAATCTTATCAGACTTTCATTGCACAAATTATTCTAATATTCTAAAAATTTGCGAATTGTAATCCATGCATGTTTGCTTTGAGATCACTCTCGAACTGTACTTCTAAACAGTTATTGACAACAGTTACATTTAGCTGATAAACACATTAAAAAATACAGCCTTTCTGTGGTTAAACTGACCAAAAATATTGATAGCTGATTTTATATTGAATATTGATAGCACTCCACAGATTGTTGTCCAATCAGTGATAATTTAATGATCACAATATGTATTTTGAATAGGCCTTTTTATTCTATTCACACTGCATGGTTTCTTCTCACTTATTGCTTAATTATTTGTTAGCTTTTTCATGTTTTATTATTTTCCGCAGCTGGCAGGTGTCTAAAACAATGAAAGAGGATGCTGATGAAGATATTGCAAAATACGACGGTTAGTTTTCTAGCATGATTTCCAAAAAAAAACAAATTGAGTGTTGCTTTGTGATTGTCCGATTTTAAATAATACTGAAAATATATTTTATCATGAACCCCACTTCTAAAAACTGTTATCCTTTAAAAAACTAAAAAAATCAACAACATGTTTCTATATGTTTTTCATGCCTGTAGGTAAATGGGAGGTTGAGCCCCTGAAGGAAAACAAGGTGCCTGGTGATTTGGGCTTGGTTCTGAAATCTCGTGCTAAGCACCATGCCATCTCTGCTCTGCTTAACAAACCCTTCGTATTTAAGGACAAGCCCCTTATCGTTCAGTGAGTGGGATTCTTAGATGCAATTTCTGTGATATGTGAAAAATAAAGTTTGTGCATTCTAACAAAACCCAATCTATGCAGGTATGAGGTCAACTTTCAAAACGGAATTGACTGTGGCGGCGCTTACATCAAGCTATTGTCAGACTCAGAAGATTTAGACCTGGTATGTTCATTGACTGCTTTATGTGATCAGAACAAGTTTGTAAAAACATGACATAAAATACAAAGTATATAGATTTGATAGAAATTGCAATGGTAAAATACTTGATTTGAACAGCAATATGATATAAAATTGCTATTGTGAAGGAAATAAGTGATATTGCATATTTTAGGGGTGATGTGTGTGTCTTTTGACTCACAGGAGCAGTTTCATGACCGGACACCATACAGCATCATGTTTGGGCCGGACAAATGCGGAGAGGACTACAAACTGCACTTCATCTTCAGACATAAAAACCCTTTTAATGGAGATGTGGAAGAAAAACATGCCAAACGACCAGACGTTGATCTGAAGAAGATCTACATTGATAAAAGGACTCACCTCTTTACACTTGGTGTGTACACTTACTTATTTTCATATAATGGAAAGCATGTGTTAACTCATTACACTATTGTTATTATTACTGTTATTTTATAGATATAATAAATGTTATAATAAATAATCAAATTAATCAATTACAATAACTGGTGGTGAAATCTAAAACTTGTTTCACCAACCATATTATATAAGAAATGTGACATTAATGTAAAGCCATTTTTTTGTTTAACTGAAAGCAATCTTGCCTGCTTGCAATAATTTTTCATTAAATTATTCGATGGTAAATTGTTAAATAAATATTTGTACTCTCTTCTCCTTTTCTCAGTTTTAAATCCAGACAATAGCTATGAGATGTTTATAGACCAGTCCAGTGTTAGCAGGGGAAGTCTGTTGACAGATGTCGTTCCACCTGTGAACCCTCCAAAAGAGATTGACGATCCCAAAGACTCCAAGCCAGAGGACTGGGATGAGAGAGCCAAAATCCCTGACCCAGAAGCAGTCAAACCTGAAGACTGGTGAGATCTATGAATAAGTCAAAATGCAAAGAATGTACTTGGCCATTTTTTGGTTAGCTTGTGTCTTTTTATTTGTGTTTACTTGCCAAAGTTACTTGCGTAAAATAGTACTTTGTTGTAACTATTTACCTTCACGGTTATGTATTTAATTTCATAGTCATAGTGACAGACATGGTATTCATATAAGTAGGGAACCATGTGAATTTATGAAGTCATATTATCTTTAAAAAATAGCAACAGTGCTATGTCAAGACCCATTTTTTCTTTATCTATCTAGGGATGAGGATGCCCCAGCTAAGATGCCTGATCCTGATGCAGTGAAGCCTGATGGTTGGTTGGATGATGAGCCAGAGTTTGTGTCTGACCCCACTGCAGAAAAGCCTGATGACTGGTGAGAAATAAAGTCTTTCTTTTAATGCAGAGGCTTGTGGCAGTGCACAACAAAGAGCTTCTAATGAGAATCAATTTATTTGCCAATTTAAATATTCATAAGAATGTAATTTCAGTACAGAAGTACCCTCAAATAATACTCTATGCATCTATCTATCGATAATCTATATATATATATATATATATATATATATATATATATATATATATCAATAGTCTATCATCTATCAATAATCTATCTATCTAATTTTTGGGATTTTGCTTTGGTAGGTTTAGGCCTTTCGTGGACAGCTGACTCCCAAAGCTTTTTTTTTATATTCAGTCAGTGCAGTGGTCAGTTCACAACAGTGAAAGAAATTAACTTTTTCATTAAGGGGCAACATTTTCCAACTGATTTCCTGGGCATTTTATTAGTCTTTTTGTATTTTTTATCAGTAAAGAAAATAAACAGATGGTCATGAGAAATTTCATGTGAAATAACCCTTTTTGAACACCGACCAGACATAGACATAAAAAAATACAAATTTAAGACACTTGGGGCTTTCTTATTAAAAAGAGAAAATTAAGAGAATTAATAAAGAGACTAATAAAGACAGTTCAAGAAGTAGAATTTATTGTAAAGTAATGGATTTGAACTACTTGTAAATAATATTTTATTTTAATAGGCTAAATAACTGTCCTAACCACAACCTATCAACACACTTGAGTCAAAGCCAGGTTTTACCATGTCCTAGTGTAGCCCTGAGCATGGAAACTTTGAGTTTTACTCATTTCATTTTCTAGAAGTGAATTTTCAAAATGAACAATATGAACATTTACCATGTGCAAACATTCATTTCTAATTGTATGCATAAAATGCTGAAAATTGCTCCTGTGATGTTTTTGGTCTTGTCACATTCAGTTAGAAATTACATTGCATTTATCATATTTGCAATTCAAAATGGCGAAATTTGACAAATGTTGAGTAGTTCTCATCCCTGGATATTACTATTGGACGTTAAACATTTCTATTGTGACACAATATGATATAGCTACACACTTACCGTTAAAATAGAAGCATTGTGCTGGAATTCATGCTCGGCCTTTGAGGACAGAAAAATCCCCTGAGGCAGCTCAAATGAGAAAGTCAGTTATCTTTGGTGCTGCAAACGCCAAGTACATTATTATTATGCAGTTATTCCATGAATTATATTATACGTCTCAGTCTAGCCCCTTTTATCTGATAGTATTGGTAGACAATCATTTGTAATACACTATGTAATACCCTATGCTTTCATTTCAGCTTTATTTCATCCTTTTATAGCAACTCATCAGTAATATTCTCTTCACCCCCTCTCTCTCAGGGATGAAGAAATGGATGGAGAATGGGAGGCTCCTCAGGTGCCAAATCCAGCATGTTCTGCTGCTCCTGGCTGTGGTGAATGGAAGCCGCCCATGATCAACAATCCTCAGTATAAGGGCAAATGGAAAGCTCCTCTCATAGACAACCTCAACTACCAGGTATTAACATCTGGAGTCTGTAAATACTGCTGAAGTGCCCATATTTTATTCAGTACAAGCAAATGTCACACTCAGCCTGTCTTTGCTGTAAACTGCAGCTGTTTTATCCAAAATTTTAATTAATGAGTTGGATACAATGACCAAAGATCTTTAAGTATCACAAAAAGATATTTATATTCAGCGTCTTTGTTTACAGGGTGTGTGGAGTCCACGGAAGATTGCAAACCCTGACTACTTTGAGGATCTTCACCCGTTTAGGATGGAGTCATTCAGTGCTGTGGGTCTGGAGCTGTGGTCTATGACCTCTGACATTTACTTTGACAATTTCATGATTACCTCGGAAAAAGAAGTGGCGGACCGCTGGGCTGCAGACAGCTGGGGACTCAAAAAACTGGTGGCTAGTGCCAATGAGGTATGCCTCTGCCTCTCGCCCACGTTTTGCTCTGGGCGTCATTGCTCACTGGGCTTTAGTTTGGTTGACATACTCAGACTGTTTCTTTCTATCTTAGCCTGGAGTGTTGAGTCAGTTGGCATTGGCTGCGGAAGAGAGGCCCTGGCTGTGGGTGGTTTACATCCTTACCGTTGGTTTGCCTATTGGATTGGCTGTGCTCTTCTGCTGGCCAAAGGTACATCCTGACCCCATAGAGGAGATCCTATTGAATGCAGAATAAGACACTTGATATAGCAGGCCTGGTGTACAGCTATATTTAGGCTGTCAGTGTTTTGCTGTGAATCATATAGATGTGTGGGTACAGCGTAATAATTCATTGCATAATCTGTTTTCATTACAACAGAAAGATTCTGTCCTGAATAACCATAATCAAAGCAGATAACAAGAGAAGCAGAATAAAACAAACACTCTGCCTACACACATGCACAATTAACTGTACACATTTGCCTTGCATTTACATTTTACATGTATTTGTTTAACAGACTCTTTTATTCAAGGTTACTTACAAATGAGGACCACACAAATGATTCATCCTGAGGAGAACTGCTGTAACACTGCACCAAAATGTGCTAGAACACATACAGTACAAGCTAGTGCGAGATGTTTAAAGAAAACCTAAGCTTTCCCCAAACCTTTGTTTTGTTTGGTTAAATTTTGTTTTGTTTTGTTTCATTGCTGCCTGACAAGAACTGGTACATCCTGAGCTGGAAATTCAGTTCAATTTTTAAAGCAAGGCATTTTAGGGCTGAAATACTGTATCAACCAATCAGCATCCAAGATGGAAATATAATTATTTTTTTAGTAAGTCTTTAGAAAAGAGGTACTGTGTTCATGGCTGTACCCACCATTGAGGTCCCAGAGGTCCAGAAATAATTGCCTAATAATAGCTGTACTTTGGTGCTTCAAAGATATTGTACAGCGCAGAGCGGTATATCAGTGCTTGAAGGCGGGCATTACTGTTACTTTTTACTGAAACCGAGTGTAAATTCTAACATGATGCTTTGGTCAAAAAGTGAGATTTACATTTACATTTAGTCATTTAGCAGATGCTTTTATCCAAAGCGATTTACAAATGAGGACAATAGAAGCAATCAAAACCAACAAAAGAGCAACAACATGCAAGTGCTATAACAAGTCTCTGTTAACTTAAGATATAAATAAGTAAACATTGTATATTTGACACCTGTGTTATGTTTTAAATGACCAACAGCAATATCCAGAGATGGAACAACACAACCAGTACAGCTATCAGCATATTAAGCATAAGATTAACAACAACTTCTTGTGCATATTGTGCATGAATTTAATGAACTTAGTTACATTTTCCTGATAGCCTTTCTGTAAATTCACTTAAACTAGAATGTGGTAAAACGTGTGGCTTTGAAAAGTGTGTTTATAGGATGTGGTTAGCATTTAGCCTATTAGGAAAAAAGTGTCTACAGCCTTTGTATACTGATATGTTTATGGCCGGTCTGCTCTTTTAATTTAAACAGATAGTTCAGTATTTACATATTCAAATGTTGTCGTTACAAACCCAAATGCTGATTTTCATGACCTTGTGTATTTTTTCCTTCACTGACACAGATAAAAAAAATCAAAAAGACAGCTATCGTTATCCAAATTTTTGTCCTCCAGACATCTTAAAATGCACATATGTAGACCAGGGGAATCAACATTTTTTTTCAAGGGGCCATATACCCCCGAACTCACCAAGCAAGCTGGGTTTTTAGACCTCTCTATTTCTAATACCCTGCATATGGCCATGACTGTTACACTCAATCTCAAGTGTTGGTCACTCTGAGAATCCTGGCTCAAATGCAGTATTTGTTGTGTTGTGTGTTTGCTGTGTGATGAGGTCCACTTAAACAGACTTCATTACAGCCAGCTATTTTCTGAGCATAACACAGTTGATAAATCTGGTTTACCATGCTAACCCCATTTGATATATTGCTAAAGATTAGGGTGTTTAGGATTAGCTTGCAAGTACAAAATCCTCTTAATGTGTATTTATCATTGGTAGCATAGCAACAGGCAATCAGCGACCTGCCCTGAAGCATTATACCGGTTTGTCACCAAAAGGAACAGGATGGTGCACGTCTCTGTCCTCTTGGCCAACTGCTTCTTGAACATTCTCTGCTCACACACTTGTATATGTATTGCAGAAGTCGGATGATGACTATGTATACAAGAAAATCGATCAGCCCAAAGCTGAACCAGAGGAGGTAGCAGAAGAAGAGGAGGAGGAAGACGAGGCGGAGAAAGGGAAAGATGAAGATGAAGCGAAAGCAGAGGAAGATACTGAAGCTACTGGTTTGTGAAATGATTTATCCTTGTTTGCTGTTTAAGTACTTTTTGCATTGTTGTTATACATAATCTCATTCTTTTCTGATTCCCTTTTCAGGTAATGAGAATGGGGAAGGGGAAGGGATGGACAATGACATTGGAAAAGATGGTGGAGATACAGAGGAGGAGGAAGAGGAGGAAGAGGCCAGTAAGCCAAATGACACGCCCTCAGAGGATGAAGTAAGCAAGTTCGCATTGACTCTTGTGGTGTGTTCACACCAAACGCAAATTTAATTATTCGCACGAGTAGATTACATACAAAGTCAATGCAAAGATGCAAATAGAGGCGAATTTGTGCCGGGCGACACAAAATGCACGATGCGTTTGCCACAAACACACGATATTCACCTTAATCGCATCTTCCGCACAAGTTTAAAAAGTTCAACTTGAGCGGAAAACTTGCATGACGCGTTCTCACGCAAGCCAATCAGCGAAGAGCTTATTGACACATCTGGTTGCATCAGAAAATGGAAGAGAGCATTATTGTAGCCACCTAGGCACCCCGAAAATTATGATATAGGTATCTGGAGCATAAAATCAGCTGTAGTGGTAGTTGTATTTTATTAGCATGGCTGCTGTCAATAAAAAAAAAATATGTCAGTGTATATACAATAGTAAAATGTAACACGCACATTAATGCAGGATTAATACTCATCTGCCTCTGGATGGTGCTGTGAACCCAGACACGTCGGCGTTTGGCTTTCTGGCGTGTATGGGACTTCCACAACAGGTACAAAGCAGCAGTCGTAGTTATCTCAAGTGAGTGACGTGATGCGCATATTTACTTTGCGTTTGGTGTGAACACACCACTAGTCCTCTACAGCCAGTAAGGGTGTAACGGTACATGTATTCATACCGAAAATTTTCGGTATGAGTCTTGTTTCGATACACTTGTACCAAACAAATACAATGTTGTTTTAACTACTGCACGTGCAGAACTTCTCTTTGTATGAAACGTCATTTTAAAGCTCAAAGTTCCACCTCTTTAATTTGATAGTATCATTTATATTGCTATACTTTGATGTTGCAAACACTTCTGGAAAAATAACAAAGGACAGAGAATGAACTGTTGGAAAAGTTGCTTTAAACATGAGACGTGCTTTATACTAAGTGCTTCAAACTAAATGATAAACCTACACTTCTTGCCCTATTCTCAGATATGTGTGCTGTTTAATGTGTTTGAGATTTGTTTTCTTCAGCGCACAACATACATCTTATGGTTATAAAATTGGGCAAGTACTTCCATTTTGCATGAAGAATTATCCTGACGGCAAGTGAGTCTGCTTTAACTTCACAGACTTCAATGAGTGAGTGCTGGCGCACGCATGTGTGTCAAAAGATATGGAACAGATTAGAAAGTGAACGCTATAATTCGGACTAAAATATTTTCACATATTTTGTATCCAAAAGTGTAAGCACTTCAAATCTCTTTCCCCAATTACTACAGCACTATAAACTGCAGTGTTGCACCAGTATTGACAGACTTAAACATTAGCAAACCTCTGTTTAATAAAAGCATGGTTTGTTTTCAGAGTATTTAGAGTAGTTTATATATATATATATATATATATATATATATATATATATATATATACACACTTTGCTAGACTGAGATTTCAGTTTGCACTGATTATCTGGATCCACTGATTGTTGTTAGACTGACAGTTTTGGGTCTTTGCAGATGAAGGACGCCGATGAAGGAATTCAGAGCACAGGAGAAGAAGCTAAAGCTGTGAGAAAGAGAAGAGTACGGAAGGACTGAAAATCCACATTTTCCCCACGTTTCTTCCTCCCTTCTCTCGTTCCTTTGCCTCTTTTTGCTGCATGCTCTCGGCAATATGCCCTTCAGCATGCAAAAAACCGGCAAACCTAGCCGCTCTCCTGAAGAGGTCATTCTTCATCCGACTGAACCTCGCCTCCCCTCTTTCAGTCTTCCGCTTAGTTCTTATCGGTTACAGTTGGGATTTAGATGCAAAAGTCAGACCTGCTGAGTTTTAGCTCCAAGTTTTTCCTCTTTTTTTCTTTTTAGATTACAATTCAAGTAGTACTGGGCCAGTGTTTCCCTACTAGTAAGTCTGAATACTGTGAAGGGAAATGTACAATGGATATTTTAGAAAGACGAACTAGTTTATGATCACCTCAACGTTTCTGTTTAAGTTATTAAAAAAAGGGTTCAGTTCCTTGTGAGTTTTTAAGTTATGAGTTTAACATGATCAAATCGCTCTGATCGTATTTATTGTTTGTATCTTGTTTGAAAAATGATGCAATTGAGTTTAGATATAGGACTTTTTAATCTTGCATTCTACTGTCATTACCACTGTTAGCAGGCTCTGGAGAAGAGCTCCGCTGAACCAGGAGCCGCCTTCACCAAACATCTAGGTCAGTGAAGTGCTAGGAATGCAAATCAGTATTGCTTTTTGGCATCGAAGAAAGTCGTTACGCACAGTCAGAGCTGATCTTGGCTCCGGTTCATCACTGACACTCTCTAACAGCAGACCCAGACACAAGCACACTGAAAACAGACTGACCACCATGTATGAAACCATTGAGCTTTGGAAGCAAACAGGTTGTTTTTCAAGTGATGAACAGTTTTGTTTTTCTGCTTTTTTTTTAGGTTGTGTGTTCAGCCTTACAAGGACAGCCTTTTGTTTACATGTTTGCAAACTGTTCATTGCTCTTGGAAATAAATCTTTACTAGAAATTTCTGTGCACCTTTGACATGACTTCACCAGGAACATTAGTTTGTGCAAAGGCAAAGTGTTTTATTAAAGGCATAATTGTAACAAAATAAAATGTACACTTTCAGAACAGGCAGTACTTTACATCGGGTGCTTGCAAACATAAATTACACAAATGAAATTTATTTCACAAAAATAATATTAAACAGATGAGTATGTAGTGTTGTGGCAGATGCTTCAGTGTCATGTCAATAATTCATAGTAAGTGAAATTTCACAAAGAGCAGAGCATCTGTCCTCATAAATGCCGCTCAAGCAGACACTTTGGAGCAATCAGATCAATATCACTCAGCAGACTCAACCTCACTTCAGTCTTTGAAAGCAGTAAAAGCTAAAATCCATTTATTTCATCCATTTTAAGTCCCTCAATCCAAAGGACACGACCACGAAGCGCAAACTCTCCAACACAATGCTGCAGTTTACACTGCGAGCCGGTTTCAATCAATTGATCCTGCTCAAAAGACGTCGGGTTTGTGCGCTAGTCAGACCTTAGTATGAAAGTGACTAAATGTCATTTGGTGAGTCAAAGGCCTCTTATAATGTAACATATGAGGAGGTACTTTGTTTAAACCAGTGGGTCAGGAAATTACCGAAATTGCATACTTTCTGCACCAGCTGAGCAACTGTCATTAAGATAATTGCCAGGAACCCTGGTTTAAACCAGAAAAATCACATGCCAAGTGAGGGAGGACTAATTTAGGTGATCCATCCTTAGCCTTTTACATCATGCACTTCAGTTATGGGATGGCATGCACTTTCAAGAGAACATATCCGTGTTCAATCTTGCTGTACATTGTAAAAGTTAGCAGTGAAAAGCCAAAAAATCTGAAATTCAGCATAACTGTATTTTTAAGAGAACCTGACTTCGGCTGTCTAGTATTTAAAAAGGTTGTGAAGTCAATGAGAGGTTCTGAGATTGATTATGTACCTGCTAAATGAATTATACAGGAGTGGTATTACACCGGCTCTGTACTTATCTGATCACAAACTGCATCATGCATCCTTTTATATCTTGTAACACAGTTAGCTGACAGGGAAAGGCAGCAGCTCAGTCCATTCAAGTATTACCTATACCATGCTGAGAGATGCATCAGTAAACTGTACGACAAAACAAACAGCGGCTTATATGTATGAGCTAGTAGTTTGAATGCCAGAAAGAGGAGATGATGGATAAAGCCAACGTGATCCACACGTTATTTCCGTTTGCTTTTGGTGTCAGTGGTCTGAAACACGCTGGAGGCAGACATGAGGTTCTCGATGTACTGCCCGAGAACCTGGTTCTCCGATTTGAGCTTAAGGTTCTCCTCTTTCACCGCGTCCACACGCGCAGAGAGATCTGATGGAAACAGACAAAACACATTAGAGTGCATCACTTAGCTTTTTCCGGCAGCCATTTAGAGAGCCTGAGTGGATCAGAGGAGAATGGTTAGAGGCAAAACAGAAACATGACGGGAGTATATTCAGTTACGAAACAAAACAGCAACAGTTAACCACCAAGACAACAGTTCTATATAAAATTGTACACTCAAAGACTTTCAGACCTTCAAGTGTGTGCTGAAGCTCCAACACTTGGTTTATGAGTCTCGTCTTCTCCTCTTGCTCAACTTGATTCTCCATATCTCCTGAAAACACACATGCACATCTGAAATTGCTCCAAAGCAACTTAAACTGAAGAAACACGCATTTTAACAACATGATATGACATATTATACCAAATTGTTGGTGATATTTACCATCAATCTCACAGTTCATGGTGCTGTACTGGTCCTCTGGTCTGAAGCGCAGGACTGTCGGTTCTCCGTCAGCTGTGAGAGATATTATCAATGTGATGTAAAATATGCTTATAATACAAACAGGCAGATATGTTTTTGGGCATGTACAATAGTAATTTCATGGTATTAGTTGGAGTACCACGGAAATACAGTGTAAACGAAACCGTTTCATGGTCCCAGCGCATCAAGATACGGTTAGCTATTGGCTAACACAAACAAACCATCGCCTGACATAAAGAAATACAGTTCACAGAAAGATAAGATCACTGTCATTTACATTACATGCTTAAAACGTAATTATATTGCCATTAGTACTCGAGACATGATATTTTAACTTAGTTTTATGAAGTTTCAATCATCATCTCCGTTGGTTCTCATGCATTACAGGCCGCTACAGCAGCCTGGGTGCTAAAAGACTTGTTAGAAACAGCTTTAAATTACCCCGATATCAAAATTCAGTTAGTTAATAAGCATCTAATAAACTTGGTAAAGAGGCAATTAGTTAGGAAAAAAAATAAAAATAAACGCCGAGAGAAAATAAACATGATCGCATGTGATAATGAAGAACTTAAGTAAACACACACCAGAACACTGATACAGTCACACTGTCCTACCTGATACAAGACTAAATCGATCCGCGTTATTAAAGATGTTCAAAAATTATTAAGCCTCCAAAGCTGATGTCAAGGTAATGATACAGACCATCCGTTACCTCATCGCTTCTCTGTTTCTCTCTCGCATGCACTCACTACCCAAAAGCACCGACAGAGGGAGACAAAGCTCTCTATAAATATGAAGCTATGCACAAAGCAATAGCATGCTGGTTACTGCATACTGCCTTCTATTTTTTAAAGAATAGTATATGAAAAAGAATGCAGTATGCAACTTAGTAAACATTTCTCCTCATTAGAATAATTTTTGTTACAATTGAATTTAAAACACTCATATGATAGTATGCTACTTTGCTGTCACATAACCTCATAGAATCATTCTAATACTAATTATAAATAATTCTGGTAAAATCTGTCCCCTAAACTAAAACACAATAAAACCAAACAGCTAAACATTCAAATAGTAGGAATCAACTACATAATGATGAAAGATTTTGATGAATTGTGTTCTTAGGAGGGTATTTTCTCATAAATGTTAAGACGAGGAAAGATATCATATGTGTTTTTCCATATTTTCATACTTCCATATTTTTTTTATGTTATTTTGTTTCATATATGTTTTTAATATTTACATTTTGTGGTTTATAATAGGTGATTTAATATCAACATACACCGTTTAATTTGACAACATGTCCAGCTGTTGGAACATGTTGTTACAAAAGGTCAACATGTGTTATATGTATTGTTTCTGTTTTGCTGGTTAACAACGGTTGCGATGTTCGAAAGCTTTTTTTCTAGTAGCAAGTGTGACAACCAGCTCCGGTCTGTACTCACCAACAGCTTTTGTGTTCCTCACAAGAACTACGGTTATGAAGGTTTGGAAACTACATGAGGGTGAGTAAATGATGACCGATTTTTCATTTTTAGGTGGACTATCCCTTTAAAATGACCGCTCAGAGTAGACGTGAGTCATCTGAAATATGCAGCCTTTGTTCTACTTACTGACTGCTCTGGCAGTAGCTATTCACACATGCTTATACTGTATGTGAGCTCGTCTCTGCACAGTCCCTGTGCACAAGCACACACCTACTGCCTCTTATGCAGGTTTCTGACATGTGTTGACACAATGCCTCTCCATTCTTTCCTGTATTTAGACAAGAAAACCACATGCTGCACAGCACTAAAGCATTTAGATCCTTATGTTATTGCACTTATAGCCTACTGCTGAAAGAATATACTTAATGCATCATTTAAAAAATGAAAGTGAAATAATTCTGGTACTTAATATTAGTTGTCTTTATGTAAACAAGATAATGTTGATGACAACGATGATGATGAACATAATAATAATAATAATAATAGGGTGTATGTACTTATTGAGTTCATGTTGTATTACTTTTGCGGCTGTTGAGGTGGGGTAGAGTAAGATTTGGGCAGGTTTGGTGGTATGGATAGGTTTAATGTTTGGCTATGGTCAACCATGCAAATATTGATGCAACTACATAAATGTATACCTATATTATTACATGTTTTATTATTTTTAAATATAACTACAGTGTAAAAATGTGTGTACACAGTAAGTGCATTGTATAAAATTATTAATATAAATGTTAGTAGTACATAGTTTTTAAAGACAATATGAAGTGGGCAGTGTTACATCAGCATCACTGAGATACTGTTTTAGTTTTTGTATCCAGAGCAGATTTTCTTTCTTTCTTTCTTTCTTTTTCTTTTTTTTTTTTCTTTCCAGAAATACTGTTGATGTTATTGCATTGGAATACAACTTTATGACATTTTAATGACTTTTTTTTTTTTTTTTTTACTTTTTGGGAGGGATTTTTTTCCCACCTTTGTGGTGTTTCTGATCAAAAATGACTGGCCTACAAAAATTGCTTATGAGCTTCTTTTTGTGCCATATTATTACCAAATATTGGATTCAATCTTTTTATTAACTTGTTTTCTTTCAATTAGCATAGGTTTTATATTATTTTTTTGGAATGTATTGATCATAGGCTTTATTGATCTGAGCTTATTTACCTCAGTTTTTGAGTGAACATTGCCTTGCCAAAATTTTACCACAAATACTGTTTTTTTTTTTCCACACAACAGCTGAGGTGCATAAGCTCAGATCAGTGAGGCCTATGACCAAAAATTTCAGAAAAGCAATACAAAACCTGTGCTAACTGAAAGAAAACAAGTTGACCAAAAGATCGAATGCAAGATTTGGTGTTAATATACTTTACCATAATGAGAGTGCATAATGTGCACCTGTGTGCTTCTATTCATGTACATTTCCCAGTTCTATCACTGAACTGTTTCCCGTACAAAGAGAACTGGTTTCAGATCAGCTGTAAGACAAGACAAGGCAAGTCTTACCTGAATCATCAGCGAGTGAGATGTTAGTAAAAGTCCCGTCATCTTCATCCACGTCTCCCTCCATGACTGAGAGTGTTCGCAAATGTGAGTGTAGCTTATTAGCAAAACAACAGTTAAATAAGTTAAACTAAATGTCTTTTGAAAAGTTTCTTTTCTCTCTATCTAGCTCTCTCTCTTCCTGAAACACTGTGTAGTTTGTCCGGCCTTACCCTCTCAATTATTCACCATCACCACGGTTACCAACCAGACCTGTGTGGTAACTCAGGTGACAAAGCTGAAGCAGACTTTAAGGCGACGCCTGCTGAGAGATCCAAAGTTCACTCGTTCACTTTCTCAGATTACAGTGAGACCCCCCCCCCCACCTTCTCACCCAACTGCGCACACCTTTAACTTTCTCGCACCATCTGTCTCATTTCATCTGTGCTACAGTGTGACACATTAACTAAAGGAAGTGTCTGATGGCCTCACACAAACAGAACCACATGGCAGTGCTTAACTACACCGACTTAATTGGTTTGCACTTTGATCAGTGTTGTAAAAAGCCTGAAGTATTACTACAAGCTACTGAAACGACTTGCCGTGATGCATTGATTGGCACTCTAGGTGCTTTCGTTCTTGTTTCATATTAAGCTGCAGGCATAAGAAATGTTGACAGGATAGTTTCTGATTCTAATAGAGTTAAATTCAAACACCTGCAGCCAATACTTCTTATGCAAAGGCTGCATTTTTTAATACCATAGGATGGCAATTCTTTATTTGACTCAGTTCAATGTATCTCCATGAAATGATAACAGACATGGACTTCAAATGACAAAACTTGATTTCATGGAGTCTTTAAAGAATAGTTCAGACAAAAATTGAAATTTTCTGAAAATTTACTCACCCGCATGCCATTCAAGATGTACATGAGTTTGTTACTTCATCAGAACAGATGTGGAGAAATTTAGCATTACATCACTTGCACCAGTGGATCATCTGCAGTGAATGGGTGCCTTCAGAATGAGAGTCTGAAAAAACATAAAGCAATCCGTATGACTCTGATCAATCAATTAATGTACAACCCAAATTCTGGAAATGTTGGGACGTTTTTTAAATTTGAATAAAATGAAAACTAAAAGACTTTCAAATCACATGAGCCAATATTTTATTCACACTAGAACATAGAGAACATAAATGTTTAAAAGGAGAAATTTTACACTTTTATCCACTAAATGAGCTCATTTCAAATTTGATGCCTGCTACAGGTCTC